>JAKOGI010001010.1:12500-92500 GCA_029747015.1 Carnegiea gigantea | reverse complement strand
CTAGGTGTATGGAGAATATAATCTTTGAAAATTATTTTCAATAATCATATCATGAGAGAGTTGATCAGTAGCCCATAGAAATGGTATAATGCATTGAACTCCTCCTAATTCTGTGGATAACCCTTCTATGACTTCATTGTGGTTCATAATACTATTATCAGCTATCCTTACTCATAGAGCATTTTTAGCTCTTTTCCATATAAACTCAAGAAATAATGATCTTTTTCCAAAGCATATAAAACAACCACTATCTATGTAAGCACACAGTTCATATTTATTATATCCTTCTAAACATACCTTTATTAGGATATAGATGCTATTAGGGTTTGTAATAGTAGCCTCATAGCATATTTTCATAGCCATGTTTTTGACTAATTAATCCTCATTGATTGGTTCACTAACAGTTCTTGTTTTATACCTAATGACCCTTTTGTCTAGACTCATGATTCGACCCACATTGGGTCTTATAGCCTCAAAACTCATTCTACTCATTTCACTGGTCATGCTACTTGTAGCAGCTTCTTTAAGCTCTTCTTTAGCTAGTGAAGATCATTCTCCCCAATCTGACCTTGTATTCATACTTCTTAATAATTGGGGTTTAATGGTAATTTTACCTTCCTCATCAATCTTTATTATATTTTTCTTATTGTTTTTTATATGATTGATAAAGCTAGATATTCATGAACAATCAATTTTTATCTCTTGAGGATTGAACTTAATCCTCTGGATTTTTTGCTTAGGGTAGGACTTTCAATTTTTTTTGCCTCTATTATTGTCACCTTTATCTTAGGGTTTATAGTATTATCTAATTTGTAGATAATTTTTCAAAATGTCCTTAAGGGATATCCTACTCTTTTCATATCCATCCCAACTATTTCTATCTTAAAGGATACGAGGTTTTTAGCAAATTCATCTTTTAGACTCACATAAGATTCCGGTCGGCAATTAAATCCTACTGAACCATTACATAAATTGGGTTTTATCCTTGTGAGGGTTTGATTATTAAATTTGGTGTGCTTAATATCACAGAGTAAAGCGTAAAGATCAATATCTTTACCATAATATTGTAATGAAGTGATTTGAACTTGGGCACTTCCGATATGGATATATCTATACTTTCTATCTTTATTATGCTTAAGGATATTCTCCCAACTAACAAGATTAACTTTTCCAACGTCATACTCACAATCCTTTATCTCAAAATCTCCTTCCATTATTTCACATACATATTTACTTTTTCATTGGAAGATGAATTTTTTATAGATCATGTCTTTTTGAATTATGGGAAGAACCCAATCTCCTTTGACTTCTTCATGATCATTGTCTACAACAAACTCTTCTCTTGGAAGATCACCAAGGCTGACCGAGCTACTTTCCATCATATGACTTGTTTCTTCATAATCACTTTCTTCATATTCATTGTCCAATATAATTTCAACAATTCCTTTGTTGTTACTTAAGGCTAGGTTTAATGCCTCAACTTCACTAAGCTCAACATAGTCTAGCTTCCCAAGGTTTCAATAAGTTTGTTATTCTTTCTATTTTTGCATTTATAAGTATAATGCCATAGTTCTCCACATGCCCAACATTTGCAAATATTTTTTTTCCACAGGGCAATAAGCAGCTTTCCTAAAAAATCTTAGTTTTTAAGGGCTTGGTTTGTTATAATATTTTCTTCTGTATTTTTTGCTTCTCTACTTACTAAAAGTTCTTTTTCGTATAGAATTTTTTTTTTCTTCTTTCCTCAGGTTCCTTTCCCTATTGGTGAGGTGAATTCCAGTAAGTTAAGAACTGCTTCTTAATCTTCTTTTGCTTTTGAAAATCAAGACATTATTCAGAGACCCATTTTCGTAAATAGGAAATTCTTGAACCAAGAGTATCAACAACATCTGTTCGTTCAAGTCATGCCATGTATTTTTCATTAATTATGAAATTTATAGGAAATGGCAATTTGTCATAGAACATACCAAGATTTGTTTCATTATACCCAATTTTGTAATAGTATTAATTGAATTCAGTAATATAATTTTCTAGATATCTCATATCTCATAGTTCTATGTTGTTGATCTTTTTTTGCCATTCTCTTGCTTTTTCTTTAGAATCAAGTTTAGCCCTGATGAATTCAGTTTCAATTTCTTTGCATAAATTTCTGAACATAGTAGCTGGTGTTTCTATCACTCTTAATGTATTTTTACCGTCTTCACATAATAAATCATAGCAATCAGCTACAGTGCCAGAGAAACTATACTCGATATAATTTAAAAAATTTACTGCAGTTCATGTAGTATTTAGGTTTAAGATACTATTCATTCTCTCTTTTCCAATGTTCAAATATTATTAATATTTAAGATATATCCAGTTTGACTATTTGGTGTATGGCCAATTTCTTCATAGGTCGCAGTTTTCCTTGGGATAAACTCGAAAGAAAAATTACTTGTGCGTCCTGCTAGAACATACCTAGGTCCTAAGAAATGAGTATTTCTTTTAAGTGGTTCATCAAATTCTTAAGGTTTTGGAATGACATTCTTAACTAGATTAGTTTTATTTCATATAGGTTGATTTCCTCTCCAATCTCGTTGACTTCGTTTTCAATAGCCATTTTACCATATTTCTTATCAAATTTTCTCCTAATTTCTTCTATTGGCAATACATTGAGATCTTCTAATTTAATTAGATTCATTTGCTGATATATTTCTTTTTCTAATTGGACATTCATTATCATCAGACAAAACATCATGTTTATCACTAATTGCGCCCATAATTTTGTTTAATTCTTCCAAATTTTGTTCTTTTAAAATATTTTTTGTAACTCTTCAAGAGTATATTGTTCACACTCCATCTTCTTTTTCTTTCTTTTTAGTTGATTTTTCACCAGATTATTCTCCTACTTCTTTTTGAATTTTTATCTCTTACAAAGGAAATGCAATCTTATTTTTTGTATTTTGGAAAGGATATTCATGCTGAAAAGGAGTACTAATAGAAGGAGTAGCTTTTTCGCTATTTCTAACTTTGTTAATAAGAGAAAGATGAATAACGATTAACTGATTCTTAAGCTCCTTTAGTTCAGTCTTAATTTTAGCTAATTCTACTTTTAATTCTAAAACTATATCAGTGATATAGTTTAATTAAGGTACTGATAAGGTATTACCTTTTAGTGACTGAGCAATATATGAATAATTAGGATTAGGGCAAGCTGGTGATGATTCAAGCATTAATCGTAGTTAATTAGCTTAATTAACATTAATTAGCTTAATAATCTTAATTATTTTTTGCATGTGGCTCAGGTACCAAATGAAAGAGGACGTCAAGATCTATTAGTGGGTAAAAAGCTACAAACACAATTTTAAATTTTTCGAGAGTAAGTTTTTAGGGATTAACGGTAAATTTGTAAATATGAAAAGTTTAGGAACTTAAAATTAAATTTTTATTTATTTTAATAGTGATTTGTCCCACAAATGTAAATAGCACAAGTCAATAATCCTGGCAGTAAAATTTTTGAAAAGCTGGTCCTCTAAATGATTACACAAAACTCGATGCAATCAAATGTAAATTACCCATAATGCGCCTAATTTTTGTTCCCTTGGCTTAAACAATTTAAAAAAAAAAAAAACATTAGGAACATAACTTCAGCTATCAGTGATTTAGAATAAGCCACTTAAGAAGAATATGCACTAAGTAAATAAAATTAAAAAAATCCTAAAATCCAATTGCACTAATAGGCAAACAACAGGAATGAAAATAAAGAAAGCGGGGATGAACGAAACAAACTGAAGAAGAAAAATAAAAAACAAATTGAATTAGACATAAACATAAAACGAGAGCAAAGTACTAACAGTAATAAAAGTTCATCATAATTCAATGCTCAACGTAGGGCTCTAGCTCCATTCCGAAAAGAAGAAGTGACAACAGAATAAAATAAAAATAATCGAGTTTATTGTTAAAAGTAAAACTGAAAGAAGTCGAAACCAAGAAAACAGAGGACTCGAAGATAAAACAGAGCATTGAAACGAGCACAATAATAAATCAAAATCTATAAATATATTCAATTCAGTAGCCAAAATCTCACCAAATGCACAGGTGGAGAGAAAAGTAATTGCTATTCAACTATCCAAAGCTTTCAACCATGGCTTCCCAAGCTCTTAAACCCAAAAATAGCGAAGGACCTGGGACTACTAAAATCTAAAACAGAGAAAATGATCGACTACAGATCGAGAGAACTAAACTCTTAATTGCCAGCTACTGAATTTTCTCCCCTCAAGTATCCCCTTACCCCTTCATTTATACACAAAATTGCCCAACTCTATCTAATCATCAACTCCCACAAAATTCGGGCATGGTTGATTCTTTGCTAACCACTTCAGACTTGGTCTTTAGGGTCAAGTTGATCTGTTCAAAGGGTTTTAGAGAGAGAACGCGAGATTTGCTCCACCAAAATCGGATTCCTTGATGGCGGAATGGCACTAGATGAGGAATGGAGTTGGTGAGGATGATGGTGGTGATGTCATGTGAAAGAAGGAGATGAAGATAGGGCTTCTGAATAGCTGAACGAAAAGGGAGAGAAAGCAGGGGATTGAGATTCTGGGTTGGCTAAGTCTAAGTGAAGTAAAATAAATAAATCAATGAATGAATAAAGAGAGAGGGAAGCAAGGAGAGGAAGGGGCGTAACTTGGCACATAAGAGGGGAGGGGGAGGATTTAGAGGAAGTCTGGCTAACTCAACAGCTTGGTCCGTCTTTCAATATATGCAATCTCCTTTTTTCCCCCTTGGTTCCGTCCTTGTCTTCATGTATCACAATGTTGCATTTTTGAACCAATTTTGCCAATTTTATTATTTCCTACAAGACAAAATAAAACGTAATATAAAAACACCATTAATAATACTTATTTGCAATCACAAATAAAATCTAAAGGGTTTTAAAATTATCAAACTTTCGAACTTAACAAATACCCTACACTTAAATTTTACTCGTTTCTGAGTCAAATAAAACAAAAAATCCTAGCAAAAGGGGAAAAAATAAAATGAAAATTATAATTCATTTTTGTAGGAATCATGTTTGAATTTAGTATATGTAACAAACCCTTTAAACTCTAGGTTACCCTTAGTGAATGAGTAAGGTCTCATGAGGGTCTGTAAAAGATGTATCCACAAAATCTTTAAAAGGAAAAAAGAAAAGAAGGAAAAAAAAGGGAGGAAACAAAATCTTTATGGGTTTTTTCTTTCTTTACTTGCACAAATGTACAAAGGGGAAAATATAAAATTTCAACCAAACATATCACCCTTATAGCCCAATTATTAGCTTGTATATAAACAAGGTATACAATCCAAAACTCTGGATTCTAACGGATGACGTACACACTCTAACTTTTCACCCACAATCCAACATAATGATGTATGCATCCCAGTGCACGGTGTGTGGGTTTAGCACCATCTCAAGAGTCAGGCTAACCAAAATTTGACTGTATCCCACTTGACAAGATATAAACTAATTTATTGACCCACTGACATGGCAGCAAGCTTTTCCAGTAGCAGTATTTCCTCAAATAGTAGCACCCAGTAGCATATGCCTCAGAGGAATACTTGTTATTTTCATCTCTATAACTCTTTTTTTTTCTTTTTTTTCTTTTTTAATGGGAATCAAAAAGTAAAAACAAAAGCAACTATATAAGGACAAGTGGGAAAGTGAACCATGGAAGTCTAAGACCCTAAGATACTGGTGATGCATAGAGTAAGGATTAGACTTACAGTTATAATGAAATGTTGATGTTAGAAGTGGGGCACAAAATGTCACCGTTAGGAATAAGTTTTTATCATGCACATCCTACCTATATATAACCTAATACTAAATTACATGAGGTCAATCCGGTCAAAATAGTATACATTCCCTAAAAAAGGAAAAGGAATTTTTTTGCTTGTATTTTATTTTTGTAAAAAAAAAATATACAAAGGCCGTCAGCCCCACACTTAGACAATGAGATGCCCCTGTTGCATGTAAAAGTACAAGAATAAAAGGGTTACCATTCAAAACAAAAATGAAAACAAAATAATGAAAGGAAATATATTTACAAAATAAGGTTTTATGCAAAAGGAGCGATAGTATGAGGTTAAGTATTGGATGCATCCAAGCTAATCTCCACATCCTTAATACATTGAGCATTAGACACTCTACCGCTTTCTTCTCTATAGGTAGCTGTAGGAATGACTTTAGCCTTTGTTCATTTACCTTGAAGTCTATCTCTCGTGGGGTCCTATATCTCCATAGCACCTTGTGGAAAAACATGAGAAATAATGAAAGGGCCAGTCCAATGAGATCTCAACTTACCTCGAAAAAGGTGCAGCCTGGAGTCATAAAGCAACACCTTTTAACCTGGATAGAACTCTTTCCTATGACTATGCGTATCATGGAACAATTTTGCTTTCTCCTTATGCATCCTAGAGTTCTCATAAGCCTTAGCTCTAATTTCTTCTAAGTCACTTAACTGTAACCTCCTCTCTGACCTAGCTGCCTCCAAGTCAAGGTTCAAAGTCTTTATGACCCATATAGCCCAATGCTCAAGTTCTACAGGGAGATGATAGACAGTGGCTAAATGGTGATTGATGAAGTACTTTTTTAATAATGCATCAAAAGAACGATCATCAAAATGACTACCCTTGTTAGTGACGATAGCTATGGGCATGCCATACCTAGAGAAAATATTTTCCCTAAGGAACTTGACAATGACTCTAGCCTCGATTGTCCTAGTTGGCACAACCTCCAACCACTTAGACACATAGCCTACAACAAGGATAACATACTTATTCCCAAAAGAAGATGTAAATCATCCCATAAAATCAATCCCCCAAATATCAACAATCTCAACAATAATTATTGGATTAAGGGGCATCATATTTCTCCTACTGATTTTCCTAAACTATTGACACCTAAGGAAGCTCTTACAATGTAAATGGGCATCCTTAAATAAGGTGGGCTAATACAAACCGCACTAATTTTAGCAACTATTTTCTTCCCAATAAAATGCCCCCCCATAATCTTGGTCGTGATAGAAAGAAAGGACACTTCTAATCTCATTATTAGTGATACACCTCCTAAAAATCTAATCAAAGTAATATTTGAGCAAGTAAAGGTCATCGCAATAGAAAACTTTTACCAAATAAAACAATCGGTCCTTATCATGCTTACTCCAACGTAGGGGTTTCTTGGCAGTCACATGATAATTGACAATGTTAGCATATCATGGGTCAGATTGAACCATAAGCAGTTGTTCATTAGGTAAACAATCATAAATGGAGGATTCACTCTCATTTTCCACAATGATCCAGGATACATGGCCAGCAACCACGTTCTCATTACCTTTTCTATCTCGAATCTCATAACCAAACTCCGGCAAGAGCAAAATCCACCTCAACAATCTAGGTTTTGCATCCTTCTTGGAGAAAAGCTGCTTTAATACAACATAGTCAGTATGGACAATCACATGAGAGCCAATCAAGTGGGGTCAAAATTTTTCAAAACCAAACACAACTACAAAAAACTCTATTTCTGTCATAATATAGTTTAGTTGGGCCTCATTCAAGGTATTGTTGCTCAATACATGACATGACGTTTCCTATTTATATGTCCTAAGATAACCCCTACACCATAGTCAGAAGCATCACACATCATCTTAAAGGGTTGTCTCGAGATAGGAGGTGTAGGTAGGTGCAAAAGTCAAGGCTTTCTTTAGCCGATTAATTGCCTTTAAATACTCCTCAGAGAAGTGAAAAGTACATCTTTTGATAAAAGAATCGTAAAGGGCGTAGCAATTTTGTTGAAATCTTGGATAAGTCGTCTATAAAAACCTACATGCCCTAAAAATGACCCAACATCTTTCATGCAAGTAGGAGGTGAGAGATTAGCAATAAAATCGATTTTTACTTTATCAATTTTAATCCCATAATGTGAAATTACATGCCCTAAAATAATTCCCTTTTAATCATAAAATGATATTTTTCCCAGTTTAGTGTCAAATTCTTCTCCTGCATATTCGCAAAACTTTAGTCAGATTGGCCAAACAGTCATCAAATGAAGAACCAAACATAGAAAAATCATCCATAAACCCCTCAATGCATTGCTCAATTAGGTCAGAAACTATAGAAGTCATGTAATGCTGAAAAGTGGCAGGAGCATTGTAAAGACCAAATGACATTCTCCTAACGTCAAAAGTTACAAACGGGCATGTGAAAGTGGTCTTATCTTGTCCTCATATGTTACAGAGATTTGAGTATACAAGAATACCAATACAAAAATAGTAGTAAGTATGTCCAGCTAACCTCTCAAGCATATAGTCCTTAAAAGGGAAAGAGAAGTGGTCTTTTCTAGTGGCTGCATTTAATTTCCTATAGTTAATATATACGTGCCACCTAGACTGGATTCTAGTGGGGATTAACTCATTCTTGTCATGTCTAATCACCGATAATATGAGTCTTCCTAGGAATAACTTAAAATTGGCTAACCCATTCACTATCAGAAATGGGATAGATTATTCCGTAATCTAACCACTTAATGACCTCTTTTTTGACAACTTCTTGCATGGTCAGGTTTAATCGTCTTTAGTGGTCTCCATAAGGTTTAGCATTATCATCAAGATGAATTATGTGTTACATGATGGATGGCCTAATACCTTTTATGTCACCTGAAGTCTACCCTATTGCCTTTTTGTTTTCCATTTACCTTCTTGGTCCTCATTCAGGTCAGATGTAACAATCACATGAAAAGTCTCATTAGAACCCAAAAAAGACATGCTTAAGGGAATCAAGTAAAGATTTTAACTCTAATATGGCATCAAGAGCATGTGTAACAAAAGAAGGGGATTTAGAAGAATCAGGGAAGAGGGAATTATGTCATTACAAAGATCATTTTCAAGAAAACCATTAGCACATGAGTCCTCACAAGCATATGCTTCTAGCCAATTAACATTGTTAATCTCATTAAAAATAGCAGGTTGTCTTTGCAGGCTAAAAATATTCAAATCAACAGTTGTGTTTTCAAAAGACAACTTCATCATACCATTCCTACAATTGATCAAAGCATTGAAAGTAGTTAGGAAAAGTTGACCAAGAATGACAGGTATTTGGAAATCAAGGTTACCAACAGACTTAGTTTCTAGAATAACAAAGTCTACATGAAATATGAACTCACTCGCTTTAATCAAAACATCCTCCACAATACTAGAGGATCGTCCTAGTGGGTTTGAACAGGGGTGAAGCTAGGAATTTGAATAAGGGTGTCGAAAATAATAATATGTAATATAAAATTCAACAATACTCATAAACTGAAATCAAATAAGTGCTACATTATATCTAATCTAATTATCCTCGACGAACCCTCATATTTTGAAAATTCTATATGTTTTTACCCAAAATTGAATTAAACTCACAAATTAAATAAATTTTAAATTAAACAAATTAGGTCTATAAATAAACTCACAAATTAAACCCCCAAATCAACATAAAATAAGAAAATTCTACTAAGTTAAACCTACAAATAAACTCATGAATTAAACCCCTAAATAACTTCACAAATGAAATAAATAAACGTACAAACTAAACCCACAAACAAATCATAAAAATAACAAATAAATTCACAAATTTGGAGACTTGGGACTTGGGAATCAGTCGCAACGTTTCTAGGCTTTTGAACTTGGGAGGGCATTCCATCGGGGCTAAGAAGCGGGAGTCAAATGAGTGAAGACTTGAGTGGCCAGATTTTTTGGGTTGTGGGAAAACGTAGATTTTTTTAATAAAAAAATAAGCAATAAAAACAAGCGAAGAGAACTGAACCCATGACCTTCTATCAAATGGAAACCCCAACCACTATGCTTAGTGCCTTTTGATGAGTCACTTCACCTCATGTTTAATTTGTACAAACTACTAAGTTTCTAATTTTTGTTGTATTTCTCTCTTCTTCTTTTTAGAGGGGTATCGCTTGACACCACTGCACCCACGTTGCCTATGTCACTGGGTTTGAACTCTCTTAATCCCAGCCTTTCATACACCAAGTATGGAAGCAAGCTGTCACTTGCCCCTAAATCCAATAGTGCTTTATGGATGGCATGGTTCCCTACAACTATAAAGATGGTAGGGTAATTGGGGTCTTTATACTCAGCTAGGATTTGGTGTGAGATAATAGAGCTCACATTAGAGGCTAAGAAAGTCTTCTTTGGGACATTCATAGTTCTCTTATTGGTGCACAACTCTTCCAAGAACTTGGCATAGGCATCTACTAGAGAATCTAGTAGGGGTATGTTGATTTTGAATTGAGAGAACGTATCTCTAATCTTATCGACATGGGTTTGGTCCTGGTTCCTTAGCCTATTGGAAAAGGGTGCAATGGGTTTATGGACTTGTTCAATAGTCAAAGGCTGAGATGTATCATTCCCATCTTAGACTCATCTTATTGAGCCTCTTTATGGTCAACTAAGTCAGCAGGTGGGGAAGGGTCAATTGGGGTGCTATCAGTAGCATCTCTAGAAGCATAATCATTCTCAAGGAGATATGGTGTAGATAGAAATGAAGAAAGATAAACAGGATCATCCACAAGATCCTCCAATTTATGATCAATTAAACAGCCTCTTTTCACATTATCCTAGACTAGCAAGCGCATTGAGGATGGACCAATGTTCAGGTTAGCCTCTGTCTGACTAGGAAATATTTTTTTGCCCTATTGGCATTAGCTAGTTGAGATAGTTCCTCTACCAATGTCCTCATTACCTTCTCTAAGCTATTCTATGATATCTCTAGATTGTTAAATCTTTGATCAATCTCATTATAGCCAAGAGGTAAATATGTGCTGGTAACAGGACGAGGAGGCAACCTAGGCCCTTGGTGAGGTTGGATAGAAATCTTTCCAAGAAACATTCCAGTCTATGTGTTAGGTCATCCTAAGTTCTAACCTTAACTCCATGAAACATTTGGGTGATTTCATCATCGTGGATTGTAGGTTGGTGCAAAAGGATCATTTCTGGGCCGTGGTAGACCATGTTCACTTGATCATTTCTAGTTGATAATTAGTGAGCATAATAGGGGCAGCTAGTCAAGGTATGGTCCAGAGATTGACAGTGAGAACATGTGAGGGAAGCACATTGGAAGACTTTAGGTAGCTGTATAGTCAACCCCTTTAACTAGTTTTCTAAAGCTGCAAACCTAAACTCTATGTGGGTTAAGTCTGACACTGCATGCATACACCCCTTGGCAATAGCAATTTTAGAACTCATACTATCATCTCTAGTTGTCTCCCACTGCATTGTCTTTTAAGCTAAGTCTTCTAAGAATTCACAAGCTATAGTCAGATTCTTGGATAAGAATCCACCTTCACACATAGACTCTAGCATAGTACTAGTCTGTTGGTCTGAACTCTCATACATAATTTGACAAAGACGCCGCTGTTCTAGACTATGGTGGGGACATTGGGCCAACAAGTTCATAAATATTTCCATACACCTCCAAAAAGGCTCCTTGCCAAACTAAATGAACTTATTAATTTCATTCCTTAATTTAAAAGTTTTGCCATTAGGAAAATATTTTTGCAAGAAAACCTTAACGAAATCATTCCAATTAGAAATAGAGTTAGCAAACAAACTACAAATTCATCTCTTATCATTGTCTTTCAAAGCAAAATAACGAATCTCAATTTAACCAAGTCAATTCGTACATTATAGAAATGTATCATATTACACACTTCTTCAAATTCACTACGAAATAAAAAAGCATGTTCAAGTTCAGTCAAGTTGGGAAGCATATGAATGTAACGTGGGTCTAGTTTAAGGTTCACATTAGGCAGGCAAATTAAAACATGAACGTAAGGTTGAACTTGGAGGGTAAAAGATCTCATCCAAAGCTCTTTCATTCCTATCTCGTCTAGCCATTTTTGCAAGGTCAAGTTTAGGCTCCCAGTGAATAGTCTTCTTTTAGGATCCCTGGCCAAAACTATCATGCAAGTCCACACCCACGATCGTATTTTTGGTCTGCTTTTTTTTTGAAGGACAAGAATGAAATAAATAAATAAATAAAAAGTGATCTAAATATAACTACTTAAACAAAAATGAAACAAATAAAAAAACTAATAAAAGGCACAAATATAAACATAATAGACCAAAAAGTGGCCAATTGAATATTTACCATCCCCGACAACGGTGTCAAAATTTTATTGGTGTAAAAAGAAGCCGCAAGCACACACTGTCTAACTAGTATGATCCGAAAAATACGATTCTTTTCCACGAGGATGATAGAATCAAATTAATTCACTTGATTAGCTAAACTATAAATGTCTCCAACAGGTAGAAATTAATGGCTAACCTTGTAGATTGACTAAGAAGATCAAACACTGCATTAACTATAATGATGATGACGATGATGATAATAATCTAACATTCACAAAGGCTTAAAGAAAAACCACTTTGCTTTTCAAAAAGCATGATGGTGGTGATGTCACATGACATAAGGAGATAAAGATGGAGCTTCTGAATAATTGAACGAAAAAAGGAGAGGAAGTAGGGGATTGAGATTTTGGGGTTGGCTGAGTCTAAGTAGAGTAAAATATATAAATAAAATTAAGGAGAGAGGAAAATAAGGAGGGCGAGGGGTATGACTTGGTACGTGAGAGGGGGGAGGATGATTTAGAGGATGCTTGGCTAACCCAATAGCTTTGCTTATAATTCAATATATGCAATCTCCTTGTTTTTTTCTGCCGTCATTCCGTCCTTGTCTTCACATATCACGATGTTGCATTTTTGAACCAATTTTGCCAATTTTATTACTTCCTACAAAGCAAAATAAAACATAATATAAAAACACTACTAATAATACTTATTTGCAAGCAGAAATAAAGTCTATAGGGTATTAAAATTATCAAACTTTCGGACTCAACAAATACCCCAATACTTAAGTTTTGCTTGTCTCGGAGTCAAATAAGACAAAAATCCTAGAAAAAGAGGAATAAAATGAAATAAAAATTTTAGTTTACTTATATATGAATTACAGTTGTATTTAGCATATGGAATAAGCCTTTTAAACCACAAAATTCTAACATGAAGTGAGACATCATTACCCTGCCATTACCTGACATCCCTTCTTGCCACACATTCATATCCCCTCATAAAGCATCTTTGCCCGACATTCGTACCCTTTTTATCACTACAAATCACATTCTAACTTTTTATTCCATATTTCCACCTTCTTTCACCACCACAAACGACCTTGGGACCGGACATCCCTAATTTGAGTACGAGATTAGAACTAGAATTTGAGTCTCTAGAAATGAGCTACATATATATTTAGAAGCATACTCAACCACAAACTTCGATAAATTATCCTCATTGACTGTCACTTAAGCTTCAACTAGATAAACTTCTTGACCATCCCACTTGGCTAATCTATATTCAATCTCTGCACCTCTTACATGATCATAGCTAACCTCATCACATCTGTTGTAGGCCTCAGCCTAACATTGTCCTCATCCAGTCTTTTCCTTACACCTCGCTTGCCCAACCTAGCTTGTCACCTTAGTCTATCCCCTCTCCTTCTCACATCTAAGAGCAAGCTAAACCATGCATCTACATTGTCATATCTTTTTTAGAGCAAGGCAAAACTTGCACGCCAAACTGGGTTCATCCTCAATAGTTAAACTGGGTTCATCCTCAACTACTATTGCATCCTAACAGCTGAACAGAATCTATGTCTTGGATAGCATCACAATCCCAGCCCACCATGTCACCCTTTGGATACATGCATTTACACATGCATCTATATATTTGTCCCTGTATGCATTTTGGCTAGTTCTTGCGTTAATTATGTGTTCATGCATTTACTTATATGCACAACAGCAAATTTGTCCCCATACGCTTGGCCCCTACATCCCTTCATATGTAGAGTTACTTTGCATATATGCTTGGACTTGACTAACACGTATATACTGGGCCACACATTAGCTCAAACCTAGGTGACGACATCCTCTTTTCTTGTTTACGGCACTTCGATAAGAAATTTAAGGGGAGAAACAACATTGAAAAGAAATCTTTAAGATCGACATTCCAACATGGGATAATCTCCTAAGTCACGAGGCAATCCTTACAAGGGGGATTTGATAGTCATATGCTTACTTTATCCAGCTACTTGACCAGATATAACCCATCATGTAGGTAACATAAAAAGAAGTCTAGAATCGCTATCATATAAGAATGTCCAAGCTGAGTAGATAAGTTATTTCTTGGTTGATCTTCCATACATACATCCAGGTAAGTGTTTCTCCTCAATATGTTCTGTGCCCATCTTGGCGTTACATTACCCTTGGCCGTCTTGCCTCCCGAACATTAATTGAGTGGCTTAAGGGTCCGACCTTTGCATATCACACACTTAATTGCAGGAGGCTAAATCATTTCTCGTCCTAATTATGGGTGGCTAGAATCACCTTTTATGGTCATATGTCCTCTCATCGTAGTTGTAAGAAGCTAGGTCATTCTTGATCCTAGTAATAGGTGGCTGAAGCCACATTTCCTAGTTTGTAACATCCCTCATCCTAGTTGTAGATGGCTCAAACCTTTGGTGGCTAGAACTTCTTTTATTCCTACTCAGAGAAGGCTAGATTCTTCTGTCCCTAGTCGTAGGTGCCAATAGGCATTTTCTCATGCTATTCATAGGTGGCTATCCTTTCCTTTACCTAGTTATAAATGGCCATAAACTGCTTTCCCTAGTTGTAAGTGACTATACATTTCTTTCCCATAGTTGCAGGGGGGTTAAAGCTCTTCTTCTTGTTGTAAGCCAGATAGCGAGATGTGTGTGTAAACTAATGCTTCTTCACTATTCAATCCAAAACCTTTCCCACAGTTATTTCAAAACTCAAAAACCTAGGCTTAATAAATTTTCCATTAAAAAAAGAATTGCATTGATTGAACATTGAACCAAAAAGTTATGACCCAAGCATGTTAACCAAACCCAAGGCATGAGTTTGCCTTTAGCAGCAGCTGTAAGCCTGCCCACCTATCACTACGCTTGCCTTGGCCTTCACTGCATGCATTGATGCACGATTCACTTAAAGCCTAGAATCTAGCTCCAATTCAAGAGAAAATTATTTTAATTAATTTTTTTATCTAATGTTGATTAATTTCTAACTTATTTTGATCTTAATTGAATTTTGATTGATTTTCAATATTTTCTATTTAACTTCTACTGACAAAAATTATTTGATTCTTTTTTTCTGCACAAGTCCGTTTTCTTAATGATAAAAATGGAGTCTCTCAAGTCATTTTTTTCATTTAATACCACTCACAAAATGTAGAGAAGTCAGTCTTCTTTCATGCATATTGTCTTCCCCCTCTCACTAGTCTTAATAAAAGTTTAGTCACAAAACTATGTCAAAATCATGTCTCCCTCTCTTAAAAATACTAGGAGTTAGTTTTCATCCTATCCTAATACACTTGGAAGGAAGTAATGAAGAATACCAATGCTTTGCGAGCCTCTCTCGGATATAGGTCTTGAATGCCATAAGTTTTAAGAAAATAATTTATTTATTCCTTAATTTTCATTGTTGTTCTCTATAATCTTGTTCTATCTTCAACCTTCATGATCCTTTGATTATTAGTTCATATCTTTTAGTAGCTTCAGCAAGATTATATTAATAATAAAGTATTCACAGAATTTACCACTTTCTTCTCCATTATCTGCTTTCCTTATAAGCAACTTATTTAAACTACTGGCCACCAAAAATATTATCTTGATGATTGCTCACTAAGTAAAAAGCAATAAAAACGTTGCTTGCATGGAATTGTAATCCATTTGTAGTAGATGTTGCTATGAAGCGGACAGGCTAATGACGATTTCCACCATTCAACAAGACGTACCTTATATATCCTGCAATCCGGTCTCATTGTTCATGACCTTTGTGTCCTGTAATCTCCATTTGGGCTGATTGGGGTTATAATCTAGTAGAAAAATTGTTTCCCTTCCTAAAAATCAAATCCAATGAGTGTCCCTTCCGTTTATCATGAAAGGAGTGGGTATTTTTCCAACAAAATTATGGGTTTGTACGCTTCTTAAAAAATGTGCCAACAACTGCTAACTAACTTGAACCTTATCTGACCACATAAACTCACAGAATTACCGCTTCGAGAGCTGCTGGTGCACTTTCAAAAGAAAATGGTTGTGGGACAGCCGGTCGAGCCTTGGGAACCTCGACTGACCTACGATTGTCCATTGGCAATACTTTTAGTTTCTCATGATGACCTCTGAGTTAACTCAAATAGTAGTAAAATGATTTCTTAACAAATTGGAAACGCAGAAAGTCTTCCAACTTACGTTGGAAAATTCTCCCCTCAAAAGGTGAACAATCCTTCTAGTGGAGTTGATTCCTTCACTGATGGGTTGAACTTTGAGGTTATTAAGATGACAAGAAGAAATAAGAATCCAAAGAAGGAGGCAAGCAACATGCTAAATGGTGGAAAGAAATCAAGTATTAATCCAAAGCAGAAAAACATAGATAAGTATGATTTTCCTACTCCTTCAAAGATTGCTCAAGGGGCTCTGGGGGTGGGCAAGAAACTTGGCATTTCGATCACTGGAGATGGAACTCCAGCCATCAGAAGGATTGCAAAGAGTTTGAGGAAAGAGTTTGAACATAGGAAGTGGGCATGACTAACTTATTTGAAGTCAATGAATAAATAGAAGACTTTCATTAGTTGTCTTATCATAATTTTGTAGATTTTTCTTTGGAACCAGTGGGGACTTTAAGAGTATACTTAATGGTTGTTTATATTTGCATTGGATATGTACTTCGTGGGGTATATGTTGATGTAAAAAGAGGTTGCAAGTGCACGGTGTCTAGCTTATAGTATGATCCTGCAAATACAAGTCGTTTCCATGAGGTTGACAGAATCAAATTAATTACATCGCCTGATTAGTTAAACTATAAATACCTCTACCAAATAAAAATTAATGGCTAATCTTGTTGACTAAGAATATCAAACTC
Organism: Carnegiea gigantea; assembly: GCA_029747015.1. Classification (NCBI taxonomy): domain Eukaryota; kingdom Viridiplantae; phylum Streptophyta; class Magnoliopsida; order Caryophyllales; family Cactaceae; genus Carnegiea; species Carnegiea gigantea. The sequence continues at coordinate 75,507 of JAKOGI010001010.1, read as the reverse complement.
TATGTTAACTATCATAAGAATAATAATAGTAGTAGTAGTGGTGGTGGTAGTAGTAGTAGTCGTAGCAGTAGCAGCAGTAGTAGTAGTAATAGTGATAATAATAGTAATTGTAATAATAATGATAATAATAATAATGTAAGATTCATAAAGGCTAAAAAAACACTTTGCTTTTCACCAGATCCTTAAAAAACCTGACAATGTGCCTAATTTTTGTTCCCTTGGCATTAACAAATTAAAAAGAAAAACATTAGCATCACAACTCCAACTTTTGGTAATTTAGAATAAGCCACTCAGGAAGAATAGACTCTAAGTAAATAAAACAAAAAAAATCCTAAAATCTAATGGAACTAATGGGCAGAACAATAGGAATGAAAATAAAGATGGGGGGACGAACGAAACAAAATGAAGGAAAAAAAACAAATTGAATTAAGCAAATAAAAAAGAGAGCAAAGAACCAACAATATTAGAAGTTCATAAAAATTCAATGCTCACGCAGGGTCTAGCTCGACTCCCAAAAAGATGAGGTCACAATAGAATAAAATAAAAATAATCAAATTGAGTTAAAATTAAAAATGAAATAAGTCGAAGCTAAGAAAATAAAGGACAAGAAAATAAAGCTGAGCAACCAAACGAGCGGAATAATAACCAAACGCTACGAATTTATTCAATCTAATAGCCAAAATCCTAGCAAATGCATAAGATAGAGAGAAAAGAATTGCTATTCAACTATTCAAATCTTTCAATCATGGCTTCCCAAGCTCTTGAACCCAAAAATATTCAAGAACCCAGGACTATTAAAATCTAAAATAGAGGAAATGATAGACTACAGATTGAGAGAAATAAACTCTTAATTGCCAGCTGCTGAGTTTTCTCCCTGTTGACAGAATTAGAGAAAGGTAATATTCGTGATATTATTCTTAGGTAGATTTGTAAACAGGATCAATTTTGTATCTTTAGAATCATTTTAGTGCCTTATTGTAGGTATAGAATTTTGTATATAACCACTTGTGCATTTCTTTGGAAGGCACCTCAACATTTAACTTATCCCAAATTCTTGTTCTAGTTGTTATGCTAATATGGTATCGGAGCATCCTTAATTTTTTTTTTAAAAAAAAAAAGAGCGCATTTGTCTTGCCGATAAGGAGGAGTGGGCTAAAACAACTTTTCAGAAACTATCACTTCCTTTGCAGGTTCTGTAAAGTTTAATGAAAGCCAATTCATTTCATTCATTAATTGGCTTCTTGGCTCAGCTTCATTCTTAGAGAAACTTCATTCCCAGAAAAATTCTTCCATCCTCCTTCTCGAAATTTAGCAATAGGGAATAGCACTTGCCTAATTCAAGCTGAAGATTAATTGTCAGGCTGACCATTTCTTCTCTCACTTCTACCAAATATACTGGGTTGCGTCTTATCCGGCGCTTCAGTATCTGCCGATTCTCATTTGCTTTGCAGTAATAATCGGATCCATATCAGAGCTTCCATCACTGATTTGCCCTGATTCATTTCGTTCACACAAGAATTAGAAGAAGATATTAGGTTTGTTCACTTTGTTTAATAATTTCCATCTTTGTGCTATTCCCTTGCAATGGATAAATTTGATGCTGCTCAGCCTATTAAGACCATCTTGGATGGTACCAACTATGTACTTTGGCCTCAAGAGATGTCTAGTTTTATCAAGGGTCATAGACTTTGGCGTTATGTTACTAGCAATATTTCCAAACCAGTTCAACAAACTAGAGAAACTGACGCTGAACTTATTGAAAGATTGGAAGATTGGGATAGTAAAAACCATCAAATTTTGACCATGGATTAGGAATACTAGTATCCCATCTATTAGGCTACAATTTGGTCAATTTGAAATCGCCCAAGAAGTGTGGGATCTCTTATCCAGGAGATACTCTACTATTGATGTTGCTAGTCAATATCAGTTGCATAAAACACTTCGTACAATGAAACAAGTGTTTGATCAATCTGTCAATGAATTTTTATCCAGTATGCAAGCTGTGTAGGATCAATTAGCCTTATCTGAACCTACTTGGCAATGTAGTAAAGATACTGAGAACTTTGTTATGTATCGATATAAGTTACGAGCAATGCAGTTTCTCATAGCCTTGCATTCTAATTATGAACCTGTAAGGGCATCACTACTTCATAGGGAGACTTTCCCTAAACTTAAAAGTGTAGCAGCTGAACTTTTGTCAGAGGAAACTAGGCTTGGCATCCTCAAAAATCCTCAAGACATGATGGGGGAACAAGCTGTATTAGCCGCATCTACCAACAGTGTTCACTTTGAAAACTCTTATAATTACTACAAATGGCCTAGTCATCTCATTTCAGAATGTCGAAAATTACAAAAGAAAAAAGAAAGAGCAGAGCAAACAATTCAAGCCTTTCTCTTGTACCTCTGCAACAGTCACTGATTCTGCACCGACATCTATATCTCTTAATGATCTCCAAGCAATTCTCAATCAAATAACTAGTCATTCAGTCAACTCCTCCTGGCAGCAACATCAGGTACGAATTCCTCGTGGTTCTTTGATTCTAGGTGTTGTAATCATATGACGTCTGATGTTGGCAGCATGGTAAACAAAATTCGTTCCACATCAACTCAAGGTATAAGGACGGCTAATAATACTGAGATGAATCTTAGTCATACCGACGATGTGTCGACTTCAAATCTCTCACTTCTTAATGCCTTACTTGTTCCAAAACTTGCACTAAATCTTATTTCTGTGGATCAGATATGTGAGCATGGATTAGTCATATTGTTCTCGAATCATAGTTGTCATGTGCAAGATCCGCAGAGCGGCAAATTGTGGGGACAAGACGTAAAGTTGAACAATTATATGAAGCCGTGTCCACGAAAATTCCTACTTAGACATATAGGCACTATACAACTGCTCAATCTCAAGATATTTGGCATTCAAGATTAGGTTGTATTTCTTCTGATAGGTTACAATATCTTATTTCTCGTGGTGTTTTGGGTCAAGTTAAACAAAATAAAGTTGATTGTGTTTCTTATAAACTTGCAAACATCATACTTTGCATTCAATAATAGTGCCTCTATTTCAAGTGCACCATTTAACTTGATCCATTCTAACAATTGGGGTCCTTCACCAACTAAATCCATGAGTGGATTTCAATACTTCATAATTTTTGTTGATGACTATTCAAGATATGTGTGGATTTATCTTCTTAGAAGTCGATCAGAATTGTAGCAAATTTACTACAACTTTGCAGCCATGGTGCACACCCGTCTTTGTGTAAGATCAAAACTTTTTGATGTGATAATTTCGTGGAGTATAAAGAAAAGGACTTTAAAGCTTTTCTTACACAAAATGGCATTGTACTTCAGCATTCTTGTCCTGGGACTTCTCAACAAAATGGTAAGGCTGAAAGAAAGCATCGTCATATCCTTGATACAGTTTGTGCATTGCTTATATCTGCTTCCTATCTAGAAATATTTTAGGGAGAAGCTACTCCAACTATTGTTTACAACATTGATCTTATGCCCTCTCCAGTAATTGGCAACCAATCACCACACAAGTGTTTGTTTGGTAGCACTCCTAACTACAACATGCTTCGTGCATTTGGTTGTGCTTATTTTATCCTTCTACAGCCCCATGAACGCAGCAAGTTAGAGCCACATGCTCAGTTGTGCTACTTTCTTGGCTATAGAATTGAACAAAAGGGCTATCGTAGCTGGGATCCGATTTCCAGTCATCTTCGGATTTCTCGCCATGTGGTTTTTTGATAGCACAAAATGTTATCCTTACTTTCTAGTTTCCAATCATATGAGCAAGCCACACCATTTTTCACTGATCCTTCAACTGACTTGTTTCCAGATGAAGACTGCATCAATTCCCGACTTCAAGATTCAATTGCACTATCTAATTCAACAGAGTCATTTGATACATTGACTACTACTCTGTCTCCAGTTGACCAATCTGCTCATGATACTGGTGAGTTACCTGATTATTCACCTGCAATTCAAACAGATGACACCACCTCTGAATTACATCCCCGTCGTTCAGATCGAGTACGACACCTTCCTGGATATCTCCATGATTACCAGGTTTACGCAGCACTTGCATCTCACTATGAGCCCTCCACGTACAGAGAGGCGAGTTCTAACCCTCTTTGGTAACAAGCTATACGAGATGAGTTACATGCCTTACGCAAAGCATACACCTGGGATTTAGTTGACTTGCCACCTGGTAAATCTGTGATAGGGCGTAAGTTTGTCTGCAAGATCAAAACTCGTGTAAATGGAGAGATTGAGCAGTACAAAGCCCGCTTGGTTGTTCTTGGCTCTAACCAAGAGTATGGTGTTGATGATGAGGAGACGTTTGCTCCTGTGGCTCGACTCACTTCTGTAAGAAGCTTGCTTGCGATTGCAGCAAGTAGGAAATGGGAAATATTTTAGATGGATGTAAAGATTGTTTTTCTCCATGGTGATCTCACATAGGAAGTGTATATGCGGCCCCCACCAGGCTACGACCATCCTCCTAACAAGGTATGTCCACTACGTCGAGCATTATATGGGTTGAAACAAGCTCCTCGAGCTTGGTTTTATAATTTTAGCTCTACTATTTACAATTTTGGTTTTACACATAGCTCATATGACCATGTCTTGTTTATTCGTCGTACCGATAAAGGTAGAATTCTAGTACTTCTTTATATTAATGATGATTACTAGAGATGATGTAGATGGTATTCATGACTTAAATCCTGCCTTAATTAGCACTTTGAAATGAAGGATCTCCGGAACCTAAGTTACTTCCTGGGCTTTGGAAATATCATCCAATTCAGGTGGTTATTGTTTGCCAATGTATGGTACCTCCCCCCTTTGCTTTACTATACAAGTGGTTCTCTCTCTCTAACCCTTCTTTACAAATGTTTTCAGAAAATTCTTGTTTGGTGGGTCACTTGGAATCAGCCTCTCTACAGACAGAGATGTCAGTGGAGGTAATGCTGCCTACATCTAGATCTCCCCAGACCCTGCGAAAGCAGGACCCATACTGGGAGTTGTTGTTGTTGTTGTTGTCAGGTGATTATTGCCTCAACCAAGCCAAATACACAACTGATTTGTTTTCTCCAGCAGGTCTTTCGGACTCTAAAATTACTGACACATCTATTGAAGCCAATTTTAAGCTCACTCGAATAGCTAATGTTCCCCTCAAAGATCCAACGCTTTATCGTCAACTTGTTAGAAGTCTTATATATATCACCGTCACCAGCCCAAACATTGCATACATAGTCCATATTGTGAGTCAATTCACGTGTGCACCTTGCACAAGCCACTATACAGCTATTCTTCGTATTATTCGCTATGTCAAGGGTACTTTATTTCATAGACTTTTATTCCCTTTTAACACTCCTCATGAGTTCCAAGCACATTCAGATTCTGATTGGGCAGTGACCCCACTGACAGACGGTCCACTACTGGTTTTTGTTTTTTTCTTGGAAACTCATTGATCTCTTGGCAAAGTAAAAAGCAAACTATTGTTGCTCGCTCAAGTACTGAAGCAGAATGCCGTGCTCTTACGAATAATACATCTGAACTTGTTTAGTTACGGTGACTTCTAGGAGATATGGTTGCTACTCCACTTTTTTCTACCTCTCTTCATTGTGACAATCATAGGGCAATATAGATTGCCTATAATGATGTGTCTTATGAACGAACCAAACACATCGAAGTAGATTGTCATTTTATCAAACACCATCCGGTAATAAACGATCTTCATCTTGCATCTGTGTCCTCGCTTGACCAAGCTGCTGATGTGTTTACCAAAGCTCATTTGCCTCAACCCTTTCGAGAGCTTATATCCAAGCTCAAGATGGGATTTGCCCCGCCACCTTGAGCTTGAGGGGGGTGTTGATGGAATTAGAGGAGGGCAATATTTGTGATATTATTCTTAGGTAGATTTGTAAGCAGGATGAATTTGGTATCTTTAGAATCATTTTATTGCCCTATTATAGGTGTAGTATTTTGCATAAAACCTTATGCACATTTGTTTGGAGGGTACCTCAACATTCAACTTTTCCCAAATTCTTATCCTAGTTGTTTTGCTAATATAGTATCAAAGCGTCCTTAATTTTTTTTTTCCAAAAAAAAAGGGCATATTTATCGTGCCGACAAGGAGGAGTGGGCTAAAATAGCTTTTTAAAACCTATCACTTCCTTTGAAGGTTCTGTGAAGTTTCATTGGAAGCCAATTCATTTCATTCATTAATTGGCTTCTTTGCTCATTTTCATTCTCAGAGAAACTTTAGTCCTAAGAAAATTCTTCCATCCTCCTTCTCGGAATTTAGCAATAGGGAATTGCACTTGCCTAGTTCAAGCTCAAGATTAATTGTCAGGCTGACCATTTCTTCTCTCACTTTAACCAAATTTACTGGGTTGCGTCTTATCCGCGCTTCAGCCTCTGCCGATTCTCGTCGGCTTTGCAGTAATAATAGGATCCATATCAGAGCTTCCATCACTATTTTACCCTGATTCATTTCGTTCACACAAGATTTGGAAGAAGATATCAAGTTTGTTTAATAATTTGCATCTTCGTGCTATTCCCTGACAATGGATAAATTTAATGCTGCTCAGCCTATTAAGACCATCTTGGATGGTACCAATTATGTGCCTTAGTCTCAAGAGATGTCTAGTTTTCTCAAGGGTCGTAGACTTTGGCGTTATGTTACTAGTGATATTTCAAAACTAGTTCAACAAACTAGAGAAACTGATGCTAAACTTGCTGAAAGATTGGAAGATTGGGATAACAAAAACCATCAAATTTTGACAAGGGTTAAGAATACTAGCATCCCATCTATTAGGCTACAATTTGGTAGATTTAAAACTGCCTAAGAAGTGTGGGATCTCTTGTCTAGGAGATACTCCACTATTGATGTTGCTAGTCAATATCAATTGCATGAAACACTTAGTCCCATGAAACAAGTGTCTGGTTAATCTATCAATGAATTTTTATCTAGTATGCATGCTGTGTGGGATCAATTAGCCTTATCTTACCGCTTGGAAATGTGGTAAAGATGCTGAGAACTTTGTTATGTATCGAGATAAGTTACGAGTACTACAGTTTCTCATGGCCTTGCATTCTGATTACGAACCTGTAAGGGCATCACTACTTCATAGGGAGACTTTCCCTAAACTTGAAAGTGTAGTAGCTAAACTTTTGTCGCAGGAAACTCAGCTTGGCATCCTCAAAAATCCTCAATTAGACATAATGGGGCAACAAGCTGTATTGGTCTCATCTTCCAATAGTGTTCACTCCGAAAAATCTTGTAATTATTACAAACAGCCTGGTCATCACATTTCAGGATGTTGAAAATTACAAAAGAAAAAAGAAAGAGCAAAGCAAACAATTCAAGCCTTTCTCTTGTACCTCTGCAGCAGTCACTGATTCTGCACCAACGTCTATATCTCTTAATGATCTCCAAGCAATTCTCTATCAAATAACTAGTCATTCAGTCGACTCCTCTCTGACAGCAACATCAGGTATGAATTCCGCGTGGTTCTTTGGTTCTAGGTGTTGTAATCATATGACCTCGGATGCTGGAAGCATGGTATAAAAAATTCATTCCACATTAACTCCAGGTATAAGGACGGCTGATAATACTGAGATGAATATTAGTCATGGCAGAGATGTGTCAACTTCAATCCTCCCGCTTCCTAATGCCATACTTGCTCCAAAACTTGCACTAAATCTTATTTCTATGGGTCAGATATGTAAGCATGGATTAGAGGTATTGTTCTTGAATCATGGTTGTCATGTGTAGGATCCGCAGAGTGGCCAAATTGTGGGGATAGGATGTAAAGTTGGACAATTATATGAAGTTGTGTCCATGAAAATTCCTACTCAGGCATATATGCATTGTGCAACTGCTCAATCTTAAGATATTTGGCATTCAACATTAGGTCATATTTCTTCTGATATGTTACAATATCTTATTTCTCGTGGTGTTTTGGGTCAAGCTAAACAAAATAAAGTTGGTTGTGTTTCTTAGGAACCAGTAAAACATCATACTTTTCCATTCAAAAATAGTGCCTCTATTTCAAGTGCACCATTTAACTTAGCCCATTCTGACATTTGGGGTCCTTCACCAACTAAATCCATGAGGGGATTTCAATGCTTTGTAAATTTTGTTGATGACTATTTGAGATATGTGTGGATATATCTTATTATAAGTCGATCAGAATTGCAGCAAATTTTCTACAACTTTGCAGCTATGGTGCACACCCGTTTTTGTGTAAGATCAAAACTTTTCGATGTGATAATGCCGTGGAGTATAGAGAAAAGGACTTTTTTGTGCAAAAACGGTACTATACTTTAGCATTCTTATCTTGGGACTTCTGAACAAAATGGCTATGTCAAAAGAAAGCATCGTCATATCCTTGATATCGTTCATACATTGCTTACGTCTGCTTCGTGTCCAGAAATATTTTGGGCAAAAGTTGCTCTTGCTGCTATTTATAACGTTAGTCTTATTCCCTCTTCAGTAATTGGTAATTAATCACCACACGACCGTTTGTTTGATAGCACTCCTAACTACAACATGCTTCGTGTGTTTAGTTATGCTTATTTTGTCCTTCTATAGCCCCATGAACACAACAAGTTAGAGCCACGTGCTCAGCTGTGCTACTTTCTTGGCTATGGAATTGAGCATAAGGGCTATTGTTGCTGGGATTCGATTTTTAGACATCTTTCGATTTCTCGCCGTGAGGTTTTTTGGGAGCACAAAATGTTATCCTCACTTTCTAGTTTCCAATCACATGAGCAAGCCACACCATTTTTCACTGATCCTTAAACTAACTTCTTTCCAGATGAAGACTGCATCAGTTCCGAGCTTTAAGATTCAATTGGGCTATCTAATTCAACAGAATCATTTGACACATTGGCTGCTACCCTGTCTTCAGTTGACCAATCTGCTCATGATATTGGTGAGTTACCTGATTATTCACCTTTAATTCAAACAGAGGACACCTCCTCAGAATTAATCTCCGTCGCTCATATCGAGTATGACACCTTCCTGGACATCTCGATGATTACCACGTTTACGCAGCACTTGCATCTCACTATGAGCCCTCCACATACAGGGAGGCGAGTTCTGACCCTCTTTGGTAACAAGCTATGCGAGATGAGTTATAGGCCTTACTCAAAGCACACACCTGGGATTTAGTTGACTTGCCACCTGGTAAATCTGTGATAGGGCGTAAGTTTGTCTGCAAGATCAAAACTCATGCAAATGGAGAGATTGAGTGATATAAAGCCCGCTTGGTTGTTCTTGGCTCTAACCAAGAGTATGGTGTTGACTATAAGGAGACGTTTGCTTCTGTGGCTCGACTCACTTCTGTAAGAAGCTTGCTTACGGTTGCAGCAAGTAGGAAATGGGAAATATTTCAGATGGATGTAAAGAACGCTTTTCTCCATGGTGATCTCACAGAGGAAGTGTACATGCGGCCCCCACTAGGTTACGACCATCCTCCTAACAAGGTATGTCCACTACGTCGAGCATTATATGGGTTGAAACAAGATCCTTGAGTTTGGTTTTCCAAATTTAGCTCTACTATTTGTAGTTTTGGTTTTACACATAGCTCATATGACCGTGCCTTGTTTATTCATCATGCCGATAAAGACAGAATTCTAGTACTTATTTATGTTGATGATATGATAATTACTGGAGATGATGTAGATGGTATTTATAAGTTAAAATCCTTCCTTAATCAGCACTTTGAAATGAAGGATCTCGGGAAGCTAAGCTACTTCCTGGCTTTGGAAATGCCATCCAATTCAAGTGGTTATTGCCTCACCCAAGCCAAATATGCAACTGATTTATTGTCTTGAGCAGGTCTTTCTGACTCTAAAATTTATGAGGCACCTTTTAAAGCCAATTTTAAGCTTACTCCAACAACTGGTCTCCCACTCAAAGATCCAATGCTTTATCGTCAACTTGTCAGAAGTCTTATATATCCCACTTTTCCCTGCCCAAACATTGCATATGCAGTCCATATTTTGAGTCAATTCACGTCTGCACCTTATACAGCCACTATGCACCTATTCTTCATATCACTCACTACGTCAAGGGTACTCTATTTCATGGACTTTTATTCCCTTTTGACACTACTTTTGAGTTGCGAGCATATTACGATTCTGATTGGGCAGATGACCCCACCGATAGATGGTCCACTACTGGCTTTTATTGTTTTCTTGGAAATTCATTGATCTCTTGGTGGAGTAAAAAGTAAACTATTATCGCTCGCTCAAGTACTGAAGCAGAATACCGTGCTCTTATGAATACAACATCTAAACTTGCTTGGTTATGATGGCTTCTAACAGATATGGGGGCTACTCAACATTCTTCCACCCATCTTTATTGTGACAATCGTAGCGCAATACAGATTGCCCATAATGACGTGTTTCATGAACGAACCAAACACATCGAAGTAGATTGTCATTTTATCAGACACCATCCAGTAGTAAACGATCTTCATCTTGTATCTGTGTCCTCACTTGACCAAGCTGCCGATTTGTTTACCAAAGCTCATTTGCCTCGACGCTTTCGAGAGCTTACATCCAAGCTCAAGATGGGATTTGCCCCACCACCTTGACCTTGATGGAGTTGTTGACGGAATTAGAGGAAGGTAATAGTTGTGATACTATTCTTAGGTGGACTTGTAAACAGGATCAATTTTGTATCTTTAGAATCATTTTATTAGCTTATTATAGGTATAGTATTTTGTACATAACCACTTGTACATTTCTTTGGAAGGCACCTCAACATTTAACTTTTCCCAAATTCTTATTCCAGTTGTTTTGCTAATATGGTATTGGAGCATCCTTAATTCTGTTTTATTAAAAAAAAGAGCACATTTGTCTTGCCGCTAAGAAGGAGTGGGCTAAAACAGCTTTTCAGAATCTATCACTTCCTTTGAAGGTTCTGTAAAGTTTCATTGAAAGCCAATTCATTTCATTCATTAACTGGCTTCTTTGCTCAGCTTCATTCTTAGAGAAACTTCAGTCCCAGAAAAATTCTTCTATCCTCCTTCTCGAAATTTGGCAATAGGGAATTACACTTGCCTAATTCAGCTGAAGATTAATTGTGAGGCTGACCATTTCTTCTCTCACTTCTACCAAATTTACTAGGTTGCGTCTTATCTAGTGCTTCAGTGTTGGCACATTCTCGTCTGCTTTGCCGTAATAATCAGATCCATATCAGAACTTTCATCACTGATTTACCCTGAGTCATTTCGTTCACACAGGAATTGGAAGAAGATATCAGGTTTGTCCAGTAATTTGCATCTTAATGTTAGTCCCTTGCAATGGAAAATTTGATGCTACTCAGCCTATTAAGACCATCTTGGATGGTACCAACTATGTACCTTAGTCCCAAGAGATGTCTAGTTTTCTCAAGGGTCGTAGACTTTGGCATTATATTGCTGGGGATATTTCAAAACCAGTTCAACAAACTGGAGAAGCTGATGCTAAACTTACTGAAAGATTGGAAGATTGGGACAGTAAAAACCATCAGATTTTGACATGGATTAAGAATACTAGTATCCCATCTATTAGGCTACAATTTGGTCGATTTGAAACTGCCCAAGAAGTGTGGGATCTCTTGCCCAGGTGATACTCTACTATTGATGTTGCTAGTCAATATCAGTTGTATTAAACACTTCGTACCATGAAACAAGTGTCTGGTCGATCTGTCAGTGAAGTTTTATCCAGTATGCAAGCTGTGTGGGATCAATTAGCCTTATCTGAACCTGCTTGGCAATGTAGTAAAGATGCTGAGAACTTTGTTATGTATCGAGATAAGTTATGAGTAATGCAGTTTCTCATGGCCTTGCATTCTGACTACGAACCTGTAAGGGCATCACTACTTCATAGGGAGCATTTCCCTAAACTTAAAGTGTAGTAGCAGAAGTTTTGTCAAAGGGAACTTGACTTGGAATCCTAAAAAATCCTCAATTAGACATGACGGGGCAATAAGCTGTATTGGCCTCATCTTCCAACAGAGTTCACTCTAAAAAATATTGTAATTACTACAAATGGCTTAGTCATCTCATTTTAGAATGTCAAAAATGACAAAAGAAAAAGAAAGAGCAGAGCAAATAATTCAAGTCTCTCTCTTGTACCCCTGCATTAGTCACTGATTCTGCACTAACATCTATATCTCTTAATGATCTCTAAGCAATTCTCAATCAAATAACTAGTCATTTAGTCAACTCTGCCCTGGCAGCAAAATCAGGTACGAATTCCTCATGGCTCTTTGATTCTGGGTGTTGTAATCATATGACCTCCGATGCTGGTAGCATGATAAACAAAATTCATTCCACACCAACTCCAGGTATAAGTACCCCTGATAACACTAAAATTATTATTAGTCATACCGGAGATGTGTCGTCTTCAAACCTCTCACTTCCTAATGCCTTACTTGTTCCAAAACTTGCACTAAATCTTATTTCTATGGGTCAGATATGTGAGCATGGATTAGAGGTATTGTTCTCAAATCATGGTTGTTGTGTGCAGTATCCGCAGAGTGGCCAAATTGTGGGGAGAGGACGTAAAGTTGGAAGATTATATGAAGCCGTGTCCATGAAAATTCCTACTCAGACATATAGGCGCTGTGCAACTACTTTATCTTAAGATATTTGGCATTCAAGATTAGGTCATATTTCTTCTAATAGGTTACAATATCTTATTTCTCATGGTGTTTTGGGTCAAGTTAAACAAAAAAAAGTTGATTGTGTTTCTTGTGAACTTGTAAAACATCAGGCTTTGACATTCAATAATAGTGCCTCTGTTTCAAGTGCACAATTTGACTTGGTCCATTTTGACATTTGGGGTCCTTCACCAACTAAATCCATGAGTGGATTTCAACACTTCGTAATTTTTGTTGATGACTATTCGAGATATGTGTGGATATATCTTCTCAAAAGTCGATCAGAATTGCAGCAAATTTACTATAACTTTGCAGCTATAGTGCACACCCAGTTTCTGTGTAAGATCAAAACTTTTTGATGTGATAATGCTATGGAGTATAGAGAAAAGGACTTTAAAGCTTTTCTTGAACAAAACGGTACTGTACTTTAGCATTCTTGTCCTAAGACTTATGAACAAAACGGCCAGGCCGAAAAAAAGCATCGCCATATCTTTGATATCATTCATGCATTGCTTATATTTGCTTCCTATCCAGAAATATCTTGGGGAAAAGCTTCCCTTACTGCTATTTGTAGCATTAGTCTTATGCCCTCTCCAGCAATTGGAAATCAATCACCACATGAACATTTGTTTGGTGGCACTCCTAACTACAACATGCTTCGTGTGTTTGGTTATGCTTGTTTTATCCCTCTATAGCCCCATGAACGCAGCAAGTTAGAGCCACGTGCTCAGTTGTGCTGCTTTCTTGGCTATGGAATTGAGCATAAGGGCCATCGTTGCTAGGATTCGATTTTCAGACGTCTTCAGATTTCTCGCCATGCGGTTTTCTGGGAGCACAAAATGTTATCCTCACTTTCTAGTTTCCAATCATATGAGCAAGCCACACCATTTTTCACTGATCCTTAAAGTAACTTGTTTCTAGATAAAGACTGCATCAGTTCCCAGCTTCAAGATTCAATTGCACTATCTAATTTAATAGAATTATTTGACGCATCGACTGCTACTCTGTCTTCAGTTGACCAATTTGTTCATGATATTGGTGAGTTACCTGATTATTCACCTTCAATTCAAACAGAGGACACCTCCTCAGAATTGCATCTCTGTCGTTCAGATCGAGTACCACACCTTCCTAGATATCTCGATGATTACCAGGTTTATGCAGCACTTGCATCTCACTATGAGCCCTCCATATACAGGGACGCGAGTTCTAACCCTCTTTGGTGACAAGCTATGCGAGATGAGTTACAAGCCTTACTCAAAGCACACACCTGGGATTTAGTTGACTCGCCACCTAGCAAATTTGTGATAGGGTGTACGTTTGTCTGCATGATCAAAACTCATGCAAATGGACAGATTGAGCGGTACAAAGCTCGCTTGGTTGTTCTTGGCTCTAACCAAGAGTATGGTGTTGACTATGAGGAGACGTTTGCTCCCGTGGCTCGACTCACTTCTGTAAGAAGCTTACTTACGGTTGCAGCAAGTAGGAAATGGCAAATATTTCAGGTGGATGTAAAGAATACTTTTGTCTAAGGTGATCTCACAGATGAAGTGCATATACAGCCTCCACCAGGTTACGACCATCCTCATAACAAGGTATGTCCACTACATCGAGCATTATATGGGTTGCAACAAGCTCTTCGAGTTTGGTTTTCCAAGTTTAGCTCTACTATTTGCAGTTTTGGTTTTACACATAGCTCATATGACCGTGCCTTGTTTATTCGTCATACTGACAAAGGTAGAATTCTTGTACTTATTTATGTTGATGATATGATAATTATTGGAGATGATGTAGATCGTATTCACAACTTAAACTCCTTCCTTAATCAACACCTTCAAATGAAGGATCTCGGGAACCTAGGTTACTTCCTAGCTTTGGAAATACCATCCAATTCAGGTGGTTATTGCCTCACCCAAGCCAAATATACAACTGATTTATTGTCTCGAGTAGGTCTTTCTGACTCTAAAATTGCTGACACACCAATTGAAGCTAATTTTAAGCTTACTCCATTAGCTAGCGTTCCACTCAAAGATCCAACACTTTATCATCAACTTGTTAGAAGTCTTCTATATCCTACCATCACCTGCCCAGACATTGCATACACAGTCCATATTTTGAGTCAATTCACGTCTGCACCTTGTACAGGCCACTATGCGGCTATTCTTCGTATTACTCACTACGTCAAGGGTACTCTATTTCATGGACTTTTATTCCCTTTTAACACTCCTCTTGAGTTGCGAGCGTATTCTGATTCTGATTGGGCAGATGACCCCATCGATAGATGGTCTACTACTGGTTTTTATTTTCTTCTTTGAAACTCATTGATCTCTTGGCGAAGTAAAAAGCAAACTGTTGTCGCTTGCTCAAGTATTGAAGTAGAATATTGTGCTTTTGCAAATAATACATCTGAACTTGCTTGGTTACAGTGGCCTCTGGCAGATATGGGTGCTACTCAACTTTCTTCCACCCTCTTCATTGTGACAATCATAGTGTAATACAGATAACCCATAATGATGTGTCTCATGAATGAACTAAACGCATCGAAGTAGATTGTCATTTTATCAGACACCATCCGGTAGCAAACGATCTTCATCTTGTATCTGTGTCCTCGCTTGACCAAGCTGCCGATGTGTTTACCGAAGCTCATTTGCCTCGACGCTTTCGAGAGCTTCTATCCAAGCTCAAGATTGGATTTGCCCCGCCATCTTGACCTTGAGGGGGTGTTGACGGAATTAGAGGAAGGTAATATTCATGATATTATTCTTAGGTAGATTTGTAAACAGGATCAATTTTGTATCTTTAGAATCATTTTATTGCCTTATTATAGCCATAGTATTTTGTATATAACCACTTGTACATTTCTTTGGAAGGCACCTCAACATTTAACTTTTCCCAAATTCTTATTCCAGTTGTTTTGCTAATATGGTATCGGAGCATCCTTAATTATTTTTTTTTAAAAAAAGAAGAGCACATCTGTCTTGCCGATAGGGAGGAGTGGGTTAAAACAGCTTTTCAGAACCTATCACTTCTTTTGAAGGTCCTGTAAAGTTTCATTGAAAGTCAATTCATTTCATTCATTAATTGGCTTCTTTGCTCAGCATCATTCTCAGAGAAACTTCAGTCCCTGAAATATTCTTCCATCCTCCTTCTCGAAATTTAGCAATAGGGAATTGCACTTGCCTCATTCAAGCTGAAGATTAATTATCAGGCTGACCATTTCTTCTCTCACCTCTACCAAATTTACTAGGTTGCGTCTTATCTGGCGCTTTAGTCTCTGTTGATTCTCGTCTGCTTTACAGTAATAATCAGATCCGTATCAGAGCCTCCATCACTTACGCTGATTCATTTCGTTCACACAAGAATTAGAAGATAATATCAGGTTTGTTCAATAATTTACATCTTCATGCTATTCCCTTGCAGTGGATAAATTTGATGCTGCTCAGCCTATTAAGACCGTCTTGGATGGTACCAACTATGTACCTTTATCTTAAGAGATGCCTAGTTTTCTTAAGAGCAGTAGACTTTGGCGTTATGTTACTGGTGATATTTCGAAACCAGTTCAACAAACTGGAAAAAACTGATGCTAAACTTGCTGAAAGATTGGAAGATTGGGATAGTAAAAACCATCAGATTTTGACATGGATTAAGAATACTAGTATCCCATCTATTAGGCTACAATTTGGTTGATTTGAAACTGCCCAAGAAGTGTGGGATCTCTTGCCCAGGTGATACTCTACTGTTGATGTTGCTAGTCAATATCAGTTGCATAAAACACTTCGTACCATGAAACAAGTGTCTGGTCGATCTGTCAGTGAAGTTTTATCCAGTATGCAAGCTGTGTGGGATCAATTAGCCTTATCTGAACCTGCTTGGCAATGTAGTAAAGATGCTGAGATCTTTGTTATGTATCGAGATAAGTTACGAGTAATGTAGTTTCTCATGGCCTTATATTCTGATTAGGAACCTGTAAGGGCATCACTACTTCATAGGGAGACTTTCCCTAAACTTAAAGTGTAGTAGCTGAACTTTTGTCACAGGAAACTTGGCTTGGCATCCTCAAAAATCCTTAATTAGACATCATGGGGCAACAAGCTATATCAGCCTTATCTTCCAACAGTGTTCACTCTAAAAAATGTTGTAATTACTCCAAACAGCTTGCTCATCTCATTTTAGAATGTCAAAAATGGAAAAAGAAAGAGCAGAGCAAACAATTCAACCCTTTCTCTTGTGCCTCTACAGCAGTCACTGATTCTGCACCAACAACTATATCTCTTAATGATCTCCAAGCAATTCTTAATCAAATAACTAGTCATTCAATCAACTCCTCCCTGGCAGCAACATCAGGTATGAATTCCTCGTGGCTCTTTGATTCTGGGTGTTGTAATCATACAACCTCTGATGCTGGTAGCATGGTAAACAAAATTCATTCCACATCAACTCCAGGTATAAGTACGGCTGATAACACTGAGATGAATATTAGTCATACCGGAGATGTGTCGTCTTCAAACCTCTCACTTCCTAATGCCTTACTTGTTCCAAAACTTGCACTAAATCTTATTTCTATGGGTCAGATATGTGAGCAAGGATTAGAGGTATTGTTCTCAAATCATGGTTGTCGTGTGTAGGATACGCAGAGTGGCCAAATTGCGGGGACAGGACATAAAGTTGGAAGATTATATGAAGTCGTGTCCATGAAAATTCCGACTCAGGCATATAGGCACTGTGCAACTGCCAATCTCAAGATATTTGGCATTCAAGATTATGTCATATTTCTTCTGATAGGTTACAATATCTTATTTCTCGTGGTGTTTTCGGTCAAGTTAAACAAAATAAAGTTGATTCTGTTTCTTGTGAACTTGTAAAACGTCATGCTTTGACATTCAACAGTAGTGCCTCTATTTCAAGTGGACCATTTGACTTGGTCCATTTTGACATTTGGGGTCCTTCACCAACTAAATCCATGAGTGGATTTCAACACTTCAAAATTTCTGTTGATAATTATTCGAGATATGTGTAGATAGATCTTCGCAGAAGTCGATCAGAATTATGGCAAATTTACTATAACTTTGTAGCTATGGTGCACACCCAGTTTATATAAGATCAATACTTTTCGATGTGACAATGCCATGGAGTGTAGAGAAAAGGACTTTAAAGCTTTTCTTGCACGAAACGGTACTGTACTTCAACATTCTTGTCCTGGGACTTCTGAACCAAATGGCTAGGCCGAAAGAAAGCATCGTCATGTCCTTGATATCGTTCATACATTGCTTATATCTGCTTCTTATCCAAATATATTTTAGGGAAAAGCTGCTCTTACTACTGTTTATAACATTAGTCTTATGCCCTCTCCAGTAATTGGTAATCAATCACCACGCGACCGTTTTTTTGGTGGCACTCCTAACTACAACATGCTTCTTGTGTTTGGTTATGCTTGTTTTGTCCTTTTATAGCCCCATGAACACAGCAAGTTAGAGCCACGTGCTTAGGTGTGCTGTTTTCTTGGCTATGGAATTAAGCATAAGGGCTATCGTTGCTGGGATTTGATTTTCAGACGTCTTCGGATTTCTCGCCATGTGGTTGTTTGGGAGCACAAAATGTTATCCTCACTTTCTAGTTTCCAATCATATAAGCAAGCCACACCATTTTTCACTGATCCTTAAACTGACTTGTTTCCATATGAAGACTGCACTAGTTCCCAGCTTCAAGATTCAATTGTGCTATCTAATTCAACAGAATCATTCGACACATCGACTGCTACTCTGTCTTTAGTTGACCAATCTGCTCAAGACACTGGTGAGTTACCTAATTATTCACATTGAATTCAAACAGAGGACACCTCCTCAGAATTGCATCTCCATCGTTCAGATCGAGTACGACACCTTCCTGGATATCTCTATGATTACCGGGTCTATGCAGCACTTGCATCTCACTATGAGGCCCCATATACAGGGAGGCGAGTTCTGACCCTCTTTGGCAACAAGCTATGTGAGATGAGTTACAAGCCTTACTCAAAGCACACACCTGGGATTTAGTTGACTTGTCACCTGGCAAGTCTGTGATAGGGTGTAAGTTTGTCTGCAAGATCAAAACTCATGCAAATGGAGAGATTGAGCGGTACAAAGCCCGCTTGGATGTTCTTGGCTCTAACCAAGAGTATGGCGTTGACTATGAGGAGACGTTTGCTCCTGTGGCTCGACTTACTTCTGTAAGAAGCTTGCTTGTAGTTGCAGCAACTAGCAAATGGGAAATATCTCAGATAGATGTAAAGAATGCTTTTCTCCATGGTGATCTTAAAGAGGAACTGTATATGCGGCCCCCACCAGGTTACGACCATCCTTCTAACAAGGTATGTCCACTACATCGAGCATTGTATGGGTTGAAACAGGCTCCTTCAGTTTGGTTTTCCAAGTTTAGGTCTACTATTTGCAGTTTTGGTTTTACACATAGCTCATATGAACGTGCCTTGCTTATTCGTCATACTGACAAAGGAAGAATTCTAGTACTTATTTATGTTGATGATATGATAATTACTGGAGATGATGTAGATGGTATTCATGCGTTAAAATCCTTCCTTAATCAGCACTTTGAAATGAAGGATCTCGGGAACCTAAGCTACTTATGGCTTTGGAAATACCATCCAATTCAGGTGGTTATTGCCTCACCCAAGCCAAATATGCAACTGATTTGTTGTCTCGAGCAGGTCTTTCTGACTCTAAAATTGCTGACACACCTATTGCAGCCAATTTTAAGCTTACTCCAATGGCTGGAGTTCTACTCAAAGATCCAACGCTTTGTTGCCAACTTGTTAGAAGTCTTATATATCCCACCGCCACCCGCCCAGACATTGCATACGCAGTCCATATTTTGAGTCAATTCACGTCTGCACCTTGTATAGGTCACTATGCGGCTATTCTTCGTATTGCTCACTACATCAAGGGTGCTCTATTTCATGGACTTTTATTCCGTTTTAACACTCCTCTTGAGTTGCTAGCATATTTCGATTATGATAGGGTAGATGACCCCATCGATAGATGGTCTACTATTGGTTTTTATTTTCTTCTTTGAAACTCATTGATCTCTTGGCGAAGTAAAAAGCAAACTGTTGTCGCTCGCTCAAGTACTGAAGCAGACTACTGTGCTCTTATGGATACTACATCTGAACTTGCTTGGTTACGGTGGCTTCTAGCAGATGTGGGTGCTACCCAACTTTCTTCCACCCCTCTTCATTGTGACAATCGTAGTGCAATACAGATTGCCCATAATGACGTGTTTCATAGACGAACCAAACACATAAAAGTAGATCGTCATTTATCAAACACCATCCGATAGCAAACAATCTTCATCTTGTATCTGTGTCCTTGCTTGACCAAGCTGGCGATGTGTTTACCAGAGCTCATTTACCTCGACGCTTTCGAGAGCTTACATCCAAGCTCAAGGTGGGATTTGCCTCGCCACCTTGAGCTTGAGGGGGGCATTGACGGAATTAGAGGAAGGTAATATTCATGACATTATTCTTAGGTAGATTTGAAAACAGGATCAATTTTGTATCTTTAGCATCATTTTATTGCCTTATTATAGGTATGGTATTTTGTATATAACAACTTGTACATTTCTTTGGAAGGCACCTCAACATTTAACTTTTCCCAAATTCTTGTTCTAGTTGTTTTGCTAATATGGTATTGGAGCATCTTTAATTTTTTTTTTTTAAAAAAAAGGAGCACATTTGTCTTGCCGATAAGGAGGAGTGAGCTAAAACAACTTTTCAGAACCTATTACTTCCTTTGAAGGTTCTGTAAAGTTTCATTGAAAGCCAATTCATTTCATTCATTAATTAGCTTCTTTGCTCAGCTTCATTCTCAGAGAAACTTCAGTCCCAGAAAAATTCTTCCATCCTCCTTCTCGAAATTTAGCAATAGGGAATTGCACTTGCCTAATTCAAGCTGAAGATTAATTGTCAGGCTGACCATTTCTTCTCTCACTTCTACCAAATTTACTAGGTTGCATCTTATCTAGCGCTTCAGTCTCTGCCGACTCTCATCTGCTTTGCAGTGATAATCGCATCCATATCAGAGCTTCCATCACTAATTTACCCTGATTCATTTCGTTCACACAAGAATTGGAAGAAGATATTAGGTTTGTTCAATAATTTGCATCTTCACGCTATTCCCTTGCAATGGATAAATTTGATGCTGCTGAGCCTATTAAGACCATCTTGGATGGTACTAACTAAGCACCTTGGTCTCAAGTGATGTCTAGTTTTCTTAAGGGTCGTAGACTTTGGCGTTATGTTACTGGTGATATTTCAAAACCAGTTTAACAAACTGGAGAAACAGATGCTAAACTTGCTAAAAGATTGGAAGATTGAGATAATAAAAACCATCAAGATTTGACATGGATTAAGAATACCAGTATCCCATCTATTAGGCTACAATTTGGTTGATTTGAAACTGCCCAAGAAGTGTGGGATCTCTTGTCCAGGAGATACTCTACAATTGATGTTGCTGGTCAATATCAGTTGCATGAAACACTTCGTACCATGAAACAAGTGTCTGGTCGATCTGTCAGTGAATTTTTGTCCAGTATGCAAGTTGTGTGGGATCAATTAGCCTTATCTGAACCTGCTTGGCAATGTATTAAAGATGCTGAGAACTTTGTTATGTATTGAGATAAGTTACGAGTAATGCAGTTTCTCATAGCCTTGCATTCTGATTACAAACCTGTAAGGGCATCACTACTTTATAGGGAGACTTTTCTTAAACTTGAAGTGTAGTAGCTAAACTTTTGTCATAGGAAACTTGGCTTGGCATCCTCAAAAATCCTCAATTAGACATGATGGGGCAACAAGCTGTATTGGCCTCATCTTCCAACAGTGTTCACTCTAAAAAATCTTGTAATTACTACAAACGACTTGGCCATCTCATTTTCGAATGTCAGAAATGAAAAAAGAAAAAGAAAGAGCACAGCAAATAATTCAAGCCTTTCTCTTGTACCTCTGCAGCAGTCACTGATTCTGGACCAACATCTATATCTCTTAATGATCTCCAAGCAATTCTCAATCAAATAACTAGCCATTCAATCAACTCCTCCCTGGCAGTAACATCAGGTATGAATTCCTCGTGCCTCTTTGATTCTGGGTGTTCATACGACCTCTGATGCTGGTAGCATGGCAAACAAAATTCACTCCACATCAACTCCAGGTATAAGTACGGCTAATAACACTGAGATGAGTATTAGTCACACCAGAGATGTGTCGTCTTCAAACCTCTCACTTCCTAATGCCTTAGTTGTTCCAAAACTTACACTAAACCTTATTTCTGTGGGTCAGATATGTGAGCAAGGATTAGAGGTATTGTTCTCAAATCATGGTTGTCGTGTGTAGGATCCGCAGAGTTGCCAAATTATGAGGACGGGATGTAAAGTTGGAAGATTATATGAAGTCGTGTCCATGAAAATTCCTGCTTTGACATAAAGGCACTGTGTAACTGCCCAATCTCAAGATATTTGGCATTCAAGATTATGTCGTATTTCTTCTAATAGGTTACAATGTCTTATTTCTCGTGGTGTTTTGGGTCAAGTTAAACAAAATATAGTTGATTCTGTTTCTTGTGAACTTGTAAAATGTCATGCTTTGACATTCAATAATAGTGCCTCTATTTCAAGTGCACCATTTGACTTGGTCCATTTTGACATTTGGGGTCCTTCACCAACTAAATCCATGAGTGAATTTCAACATTTTGAAATTTTTGTTGATAACTATTTGAGATATGTGTGGATAGATCTTCTCAGAAGTCGATCAGAATTGCGGCAAATTTACTAAAACTTTACAGCTATGGTGCACACCCAGTTTTCATGTAAGATCAAAACTTTTCGATGTGATAATGCCATGGAGCGTAGAGAAAAGGACTTTAAAGCTTTTCTTACATGAAACGGTACTGTACTTCAACATTCTTGTCCTGGGACTTCTGAACAAAACAGCTAGGCCGAAAGAAAGCATCGTCATATCCTTGATATCGTTCATGCATTGCTTATATCTGCTTCCTATCCAGAAATGTTTTTGGGAAAAGCTGCTCTTACTGCTGTTTATAACATTAGTCTTGTGCCCTCTCCAGTAATTGGTAATCAATCACCACGCGACCTTTTTTTTGGTAGCACTCCTAACTACAACATGCTTCGTGTGTTTCGTTATGCTTGTTTTGTCCTTCTATAGCCCCATGAACACAGCAAGTTAGAGCCACGTGCTCAGTCGTGCTGTTTTCTTGGCTATGGAATTGAGCATAAGGGCTATCGTTACTGGGATTCGATTTTTAGACGTCTTCAGATTTCTCGTCATGTGGTTGTTTGGGAACACAAAATGTTATCCTCACTTTCTAATTTCCAATCACATGAGCAAGCCACACCATTTTTCACTGATCCTTCAACTGACTTGTTTCCAGATGAAGACTGCATTAGTTCTCAGCTTCAAGATACGATTGCGCTATCTAATTTAACAGAATCATTCGACACATCGACTGCTACTCTGTCTTCAGTTGACCAATCTGCTCACGATACTGGTGAGTTACCTAATTATTCACCTTTAATTCAAACAGAGGACACCTCCTTAGAATTGCATCTCCGTCGTTCAGATCGAGTACGACACCTTCTTGGATATCTCCATGATTACCGGGTTTATGCAGCGCTTGCATCTCACTATGAACCCTCCATATACAGGGAAGCGAATTCTGACCCTCTTTGGCAGCACGCAATGCGAGATGAGTTACAAGCCTTACTCAAAGCACACACCAGGGTTTTAGTTGACTTGCCACCTGGCAAATCTGTGATGGGGTGTAAGTTTATCAACAAGATCAAAACTCGTGCAAATGGAGAGATTGAGCGGTACAAAGTCTGCTTGGTTGTTCTTGGCTCTAACCAAGAGTATAGTGTTGACTATGAGGAGACGTTTGCTCCTGTGGTTTGACTCACTTCTGTAAGAAGCTGGCCTGCGGTTGCAGCAACTAGCAAATGGGAAATATTTCAGATAGATGTAAAGAATGCTTTTCTCTATGGTGATCTCAAAGTGGAACTGTATATGCGGCCCACACCAGGTTACGACCATCCTCCTAACAAGGTATGTCCACTATGTCGAGCATTATATGGGTTGAAACAAGCTCCTCCACTTTGGTTTTCCAAGTTTAGGTCTACTATTTGCAGTTTTGGTTTTACACATAGCTCATATGACCGTGTCTTGTTTATTTGTCATACCGACAAAGGAAGAATTCTAGTACCTATTGATGTTGATGATATGATAATTACTGGAGATGATGTAGATGGTATTCATGCATTAAAATCCTTCCTTAATCAGCACTTTCAACTGAAGGATCCCGGGAACCTAAGCTACTTATTGGCTTTGGAAATACCATCCAATTCAGGTGGTTATTACCTCACCCAAGCCAAATATACAACTGATTTGTTGTCTCGAGTAGGTCTTTTTGCCTCTAAAATTGCTAACACACCTATTGAAGCCAATTTTAAGCTTACTCCAATAGCTGGAGTTCCGCTCAAAGATCCAACGCTTTATTGTCAACTTGTTAGAAGTCTTATATATCCCTCCGTCACCCGCCCAGACATTGCATACATAGTCCATATTTTGAGTCAATTCACGTCTCCACCTGCATAGGCCACTATGCGGCTACTCTTCGTATTACTCACTACATCAAGGGTGCTCTATTCCATGGACTTTTATTCCCTTTTAACACTCCACTTGAGTTGCGAGCATATTTCGATTATGATTGGGCAGATGACCCCACCGACAGATAGTCCACTACTGGTTTTTATTTTTTCGTTTGAAACTCATTGATCTCTTGGCGGAGTAAAAAGCAAACTGTTGTCGCTTGCTCAAGTACTGAAGCAGAATACCGTGCTCTTACAGATACTACATCTGAACTTGCTTGGTCACGGTGGCTTCTAGCAGATATGGGTGCTACTCAACTTTCTTCCACCCCTCTTCTTTGTGACAATCGTAGTGCAATACAGATTGCCCATAATGACGTGTTTCATGAACAAACCAAACACATAAAAATAGATTGTCATTTTATCAAACACCATCCGGTAACAAACGATCTTCGTCTTGTATCTGTGTCCTTACTTGACCTAGCTGCCGATGTGTTTACCAGAGCTCATTTGCCTCGATGCTTTCGAGAGCTTATATCCAAGCTCAAGATGGGATTTGCCCCGCCACCTTGAGCTTGAGGGGGGTTTTGACGGAATTAGAGGAAGGTAATATTCATCATATTATTCTTAGGTAGATTTGTAAGCAGGATCAATTTTATATCTTTAGAATCATTTTGTTGCCTTATTATAGGTGTGGTATTTCGTATATAACCACTTGTAAATTTCTTTGGAAGGCACCTCAACATTTGACTTTTCCCAAATTCTTGTTCTAGTTGTTTTGCTAATATGGTATCGGAGCATCTTTAATTTTTTTTTTAAAAAAAAAAAGAGCACATTTGTCTTCCTGATAAGGAGGGGTGGGCTAAAACAGCTTTTCAAAATCTATCACGTCCTTTGAAGGTTCTGTAAAGTTTCATTGAAAGCCAATTCATTTCATTCATTAATTAGCTTCTTTGCTCAGCTTCATTCTCAGAGAAACTTCAGTCCCAGAAAATTCATCCATCCTCCTTCTCGAAATTTAGCAATAGGGAATTGCACTTGCCTAATTCAAGCTGAAGATTAATTGTCAGGCTGACCATTTATTCTTTCACTTCTACCAAATTTACTGGGTTGCGTCTTATCTGGCGCTTCAGTCTCTGCCGATTCTCATCTGCTTTGTAGTGATAATCGCATCCATATCAGAGCTTCCATCACTAATTTACCCTGATTCATTTCGTTCACATAAGAATTGGAAGAAGATATTAGGTTTGTTCAATAATTTGCATCTTCACGCTATTCCCTTGCAATCGATAAATTTGATGCTGCTGAGCCTATTAAGACCATCTTGGATGGTACTAACTAAGCACCTTGGTCTCAAGTGATGTCTAGTTTTCTTAAGGGTCGTAGACTTTGGCGTTATGTTGCTGGTGATATTTCAAAACCAGTTCAACAAACTGGAGAAACTAATGCTAAACTTCCTGAAAGATTGAAAGATTGGGATAGTAAAAACCATCAAGATTTGACATGGATTAAGAATACCAATATCCCATCTATTAGGCTACAATTTAGTCGATTTGAAACTGCCCAAGAAGTGTGGGATCTCTTGTCCAGGAGATACTCTACAATTGATGTTGCTAGTCAATATCAGTTGCATGAAACACTTTATACCATGAAACAAGTGTCTGGTCAATCTGTCAGTGAATTTTTGTCCAGTATGCAAGCTATGTGGGATCAATTAGCCTTATCTGAACCTGCTTGGCAATATATTAAAGATGCTGAGAACTTTGTTATGTATCGAGATAAGTTACGAGTAATGCAGTTTCTTATGGCCTTGCATTCTGATTACGAACCTGTAAGGGCATCACTACTTCATAGGGAGACTTTCCCTAAGCTTGAAGTGTAGTAGCTAAACTTTTGTCGTAGGAAGCTTGGCTTGGCGTCCTCAAAAATCCTCAATTAGACATGATGGGGCAACAAGCTGTATTAGCCTCGTCTTCCAATAGTGTTCACTCTAAAATATCTTGTAATTACTACAAACGGCTTGGCCATCTCATTTTAGAATGTCAAAAATGACAAAAGAAAAAGAAAGAGCAGAGCAAACAATTCAAGCCTTTCTCTTATACCTCTGCAGCAGTCACTGATTCTGGAACAACATCTATATCTCTTAATGATCTCCAAGCAATTCTCAATCAAATAACTAGTCATTCAATCAACTCCTCCCTGGCAGCAACATCAGTATGAATTCCTCATGGCTTTTTGATTTTTTTTTTTAAAAAAGAGCACATTTGTCTTGCCGATAAGGAGGAGTGGGCTAAAACAGCTTTTCAGAACCTATCACTTCCTTTGAAGGTTCTGCAAAGTTTCATTGAAAGCCAATTCATTTCATTCATTAACTGGCTTCTTTGCTCAGCTTCATTCTCAGAGAAACTCTAGTCCCAGAAAAATTCTTCCATCCTCCTTCTCGAAATTTAGCAATGGGGAATTGCACTTGCCTAATTCAAGCTGAAGAATAATTGTCTGGCTGACCATTTATTCTCTCACTTCTACCAAATTTTCTAGGTTACGTCTTATCTGGCACTTCAGTATCTACCGATTCTCGTCTGCTTTACAGTAATAATCGGATCTATATCGGAGCTTCCATCGCTAATTTACCCTGATTCATTTTGTTCACACAAGAATTGGAAGAAGATATTAGGTTTGTTCAATAATTTGCATCTTCATGCTATTCCCTTGCAATGGATAAATCTGATGCTGCTCAGTCTATTAAGACCATCTTGGATGGTACCAACTATGTACCTTGGTCTCAAGAGATGTCTAGTGTTCTCAAGGGTTGTAGACTTTGGTGTTATGTTACTAGTGATATTTCAGAACCAGTTCAACAAACTGGAGAAACTGATGCTAAACTTGTTGAAAGATTAGAAGATTAGGATAGTAAAAACCATCAACATTTGACATGGATTAAGAATAATAGTATCCCATCTATTAGGCTACAATTTGGTCAATTTGAAACTGCCCAAGAAGTGTGAGATCTCTTGTCTAGGCGATACTCTACTATTGATGTTGCTAGTCAATATCTGTTGCATGAAACACTTCGTACCATGAAACAAGTGTCTGGTCGATCTGTCAGTGAATTTTTATCCAGTATGCAAGCTGTGTGGGATCAATTAGCCTTATTTCAACCTACTTGGCAATGTAGTAAAGATGCTGAGAACTTTGTTATGTGTCGAGATAAGTTACGAGTAATGCAGTTTCTCATGGCCTTGCATTCTGATTACGAACATGTAAGGCCATCACTACTTCATAGAGAGACTTTCCCTAAACTTGAAGTGCAGTAGCTGAACTTTTGTTGCAGGAAACTTGGCTTGGCATCCTCAAAAATCCTCAAAAATCCTCAATTAGACATGATAGGGCAACAAGCTGTATTGGCCTCATCTTCCAACAGTGTTCACTCTAAAAAAGCTTGTAATTACTACAAACGGCTTGGTCATCTCATTTCAGAATGTCAAAAATTACAAAAGAAACAGAAAGAGCAGAGTAAACAATTCAAGCCTTTCTCTTGTAGCTCTGCAGCAGTCACTGATTCTGGGCCAACGTCTATATCTCTTAATGATCTCCAAGCAATTCTCAATCAAATAACTAGTCATTCAATCAACTCCTCCTTGGTAGCAACATCAGGTATGAATTTCTCATGGCTCTTTGATTCTGGGTGTTGTAATCATATGACCTCTAATGCTGGTAGCATGGTAAACAAAATTCATTCCACATCAACTCCAGGTATAAGTACGGCTGATAACACTGAGATGAATATTAGTCATACCGAAGAAGTGTTGTCTTCAAACCTCTCACTTCCTAATGCCCTACTTGTTCCAAAACTTGCACTAAATCTTATTTCTGTGGGTCAGATATGTCAGCATGGATTAGAGGTATTGTTCTCAAATCATGGTTGTCGTGTGTAGGATCCACAGAGTGGCCAAATTATGGGGACAGGACGTAAAGTTGGAAGATTATATGATGCCGTGTCCATGAAAATTTCGACTCAGACATATAGGCACTGTGCAACTGCTCAATCTAAAGATATTTGGCATTCAAGATTAGGTCATATTTCTTCTAGTAGGTTACAATACCTTATTTCACATGATGTTTTGAGTCAACTTAAAACAAAATAAAGTTGATTATGTTTCTTGTGAACTTGTAAAACATCATGCCTTGACATTCAATAATAGTGCCTCTATTTCAAGCGCACCATTTGACTTGGTCCATTTTGACATTTGGGGTCCTTCACCAACTAAATCCATAAGCGGATTTCAACACTTCGTAATTTTTGTTGATGACTATTCGAGATATGTGTGGATATATCTTCTTAGAAGTCGATCAGAATTGCGGCAAATTTACTATAACTTTGCAGCTATGGTGCACACTCAGTTTTCGTGTAAGATCAAAACTTTTCGATGTGATAATGCCATGGAGTATAGAGAAAAGGACTTTAAAGCTTTTCTTGCACAAAACGGTACTGTACTTCAGCATTCTTATCCTGGGACTTCTGAACAAAATGGCTACGCCGAAAGAAAGCATCATCATATCCTTAATATTGCTCATGCATTACTTATATCTATTTCCTATCCAGAAATATTTTGGGGAAAAGCTACTCTTACTTCTGTTTATAACATTAGTCTTATGCCCTCTCCAGTAATTGGTAATCAATCACCATGCGACCGTTTGTTTGGTAGCACTCCTAGCTACTTTCTTAGCTATGGAATTGAGCATAAGCGCTATCATTGCTGGGATTCAATTCTCAGACATCTTTGGATTTCTCGCCATGTGGTTTTTTAAGAGCACAAAATGTTATCCTCACTTTCTAGTTCCCAATCATATGAGCAAGCCACACCATTTTTCACTGATCCTTCAACTGACTTGTTTCCAGATGAAGACTGCATTAGTTCCCATCTTCAAGATTCAATTGCGCTATTTAATTCAACAAAATCGTTTGACACATCAACTGCTACTCTGTCTTCAGTTGACCAACTTGCTCATGATACTAGTGAGTTACCTAATTATTCACCTTCAATTCAAACAGAGGACACCTCATCATAATTACATCTCCGTTATTTAAATCGAGTACGAGACCTTCCTGGATATCTCCATGATTACCAGGTTTATGCAGCACTTGCATCTCACTATGAGCCCTCCATATACAGAGAGGTGAGTTCTGACCCTCTTTGGCAACCAGCTATGTGAGATGAGTTATAAGCCTTACTTAAAGCACACACCTGGGATTTAGTTGACTTGCCACCTGGCAAATCTGTGATAGGGTGTAAGTTTGTCTGCAAGATCAAAACTCGTGCAAATGGAGAGATTGAGCAGTACAAAGCCTGCTTGGTTGTTCTTGGCTCTAACCAAGAGTATGGTATTGACTATGAGGAGACATTTGCTCCTGTGGCTCGACTCACTTCTGTAAGAAGCTTGCTTGCGGTTGCAGTAACTAGGAAATGGGAAATATTTCAGATGGATGTAAAGAATGCTTTTCTCCATGGTGATCTCACAAAGGAAGTGTATATGCGGCCCCCACCAGGTTACGACCATCCTCCTAACAAGGTATGTCCACTACGTCGAGCATTATATGGGTTGAAATAAGCTCCTCGAGTTTGGTTTTCCAAGTTTAGCTCCACTATTTGCAGTTTTGGTTTTACACATAGCTCATATGACCGTGCCTTGTTTATTCGTCATACCAACAAAGGCAGAATTCTAGTACTTATTTATGTTGATGATATGATAATTATTGGAGATGATGTAGATGGTATTCATGAGTTAAAATCCTTCCTTAATCAGCACTTTCAAATGAAGGATCTCGGGAACCTAAGTTACTTCCTGGATTTGGAAATAGCATCCAATTCAGGTGGTTATTGCCTCACCTAAGCCAAATATGCAACTGATTTGTTGTCTCAAGCAGGTCTTTCTAACTCTAAAATTGGTGACACACCTATTGAAGCCAATTTTAAGCTTACTCCAACAGCTGGTGTTCCACTCAAAGATCCAACGCTTTATCGTCAACTTGTTAGAAGTCTTATATATCCCACCATCACCCGCCCAGACATTGCATACGCAGTCCATATTTTGAGTCAATTCACGTCTGCACCTTGTACAGGCCACTATGCGACTATTCTTCTTATTACTAACTACGTCAAGGGTACTCTATTTCATGGACTTTTATTCGCTTTTAACACTCCTCTTGAGTTGCGAGCATATTTCGATTATGATTGGGCAGATGACCCCACCGACAGACGGTCCACTACTGGTTTTTATTTTTTTCTTGAAAACTCATTGATCTCTTGGTGGAGTAAAAAACAAAATGTTGTCGCTCGCTCAAGTGCTGATGCAGAATACCATTCTTTTGCGGATACTACATCTGAACTTGCTTGGTTACGGTGGCTTCTAGCAGATATGGGTGCTACTCAACTTTCTTCCACCCCTCTTCATTGTGACAGTTGTAGTGCAACACAGATTGCCCATAATGATGTGTTTCATGAATGAACCAAACACATAAAAGTAGATTGTCATTTTATCAAACACCATCCGGTAGCAAACGATCTTCATCTTGTATCTGTGCCCTCGCTTGACCAAGCTACTGATGTTTTTACCAAAGCTCACTTGCCTTGACACTTTCGAGAGCTTATATCCAAGCTCAAGATGGGATTTGCCCCGCCACCTTCAGCTTGAGGGGGGTGTTGACGGAATTAGAGGAAGGTAATATTCATGATATTATTCTTAGGTAGATTTGTAAACAGGATCAATTCTGTATCTTTAGAATCATTTTATTGCCTTATTATAGGTATAGTATTTTGTATATAACCTCTTGGACATTTCTTTGGAAGGCACCTCAACATTTAACTTTTCCCAAATTCTTGTTCTAGTTGTTTTGCTAATACTCCCCTCGTGTTTCCCTCTACCCCAATATTTATGCACAAAATTGCCTAACTCTATCCAATCTTTAGCTCCGACAAAATCTAGGCATGATTGATTCTTTGCTAACCACTTTAGCATTCGTGAGACTCGGTCTTCAGGGTCAAGTTAATCTGCTTACTGGATTTTTGAGAGAGAATGCAAAATTTGATCCACCAAAATTGGGTTCCTTCATGGCGGAATGGCACTAGATGAGGAATGGAGTTAGTGAGAATATGATGTCACGTGAAAGAAAGAGATGAAGATGGGGCTTTTGAGTAACTGAACGAAAAAGACGCAGAGGAAGCAGGGGTTGGGATTCTGGGGTTGGCAGAGTTAAGTAGAGTAAAACATATAAATGAACAAATAAATAAAGAGAGAGCAAAAGGAGGAGGGTGAGGGGTTTGGCTTGGCATGTGAGAAGGGAAGCGAGGATTCAGAGGAAGCTTGGCTAACTCAGCAGCTTGGCCCATAATTCAATATATGCAATCTCCTTGTTGGTTTTTTTTTTTTTTTCCCCGCCTTGGTTCCATCATTGTCGTCATATGTCACGATGTTACATTTTCTGAACCAATTTTGCAATTTTATTATTTCCTACAAAATAAAATATAATATAATATAAAAACACTAGCTAATAATAATATTTATTTGTAAGCAAAAATAAAGTTTAAAGGTTATTAAAATTATCAAACTTTCGGACTGAACAGTACACCAACTAATGATTGTTAAAAAAAAAAAAAAAAAGTTTGGACTTGATTTTGCTAGGACTCGATGTTTGGCCTTCGATTTTAACCTAAAGACTAAGGCCAATAAGTGGAACCTGAATAATTAATCTAAGCTTCTACCCTTGCACCATGGAATGATATTCTAAGGAAAGACCAATGGAGAGGTTGGCCCAATGGCCCTACAAACTATTTAGTTATGACCTAGCTTGGACTAGGGATAAGGAGAAGAGGTATAATCTCATTGAGCATCCTGATAAGAGTCAATGATCTCACAAAATAAAAATATTTTGGAAAACAAAATCTATCGAGCAAATGGCAAAGTCCTAGTATAATATTTGTAGTGATCCTCTCGAAACCTGTATGTAAGCAAGTTAGAACCATCATCTAGGGTAAGTCAAGAAATCTAGGCTTTTCTCTATACATCTAGCCTATTCTTTAGGTGTTAGAAGCTCTTTAGAGGGGAAAATCTACCTTCTCTTTTATTGAGTTCTTTAGTATGTTCTCGATCAAGCATAACTCCTTCTCATGTTCTAATCCTGTAGCCAAGGAAGATTCTCTCTACCTAAGTTGAAATAGAAATAGTTAATTCATCACATCTTCAACTCAAGATTGGGTGTAGCGCAGGTTCTTGTCAACTCTATTAAACAAGGCCTTATTCTCATGGTAATCAAATTGGTGTCCTCCTCTCGTGAATGTTGACATGCTTGTGGCTTAATTCTAGTTAGTTGAACACCTGCAATTGTGAATGTCTTCCTGTCTACTTTAAGTTCAGAGTCTATATGTGTTGTTCAGTACCATCGGTTCCCTAATTGAGCATTTTTCATACAGTTAGTGGTGAGCTTTTCAAGCGTAGCCTATAATACAAAGAAGTTATGTCCCCATTCTACGAAAGATGCACCAACATTATTAGTGTGTCTTGTGGGATAATTGCAGCACAAGATTGATTTTTTTTTTTTTTGGGGGGGGGGGGGAAAGCATAAAGCTGGTGTGGGTGCGATTTGGATTGAAGTTTATGGTAAATTAAAGTCTAGTTATATGGGATTAATTTACTATTCTCATTCATGTTAAAATAATACTCCCACTTAGACATAAAAATCTAGAATGTCTCTCAAACAAAAATTGAACTCTTATTTTTTTAGAGGGATTATTATCAAGGATGTTGGAGCCAGTGATTCAAAATGCGGATTTGGTCTCGATCGCAGTTTCGGTCGCGGTGTCGCGGAAATGGTATGATATGCTTATTGCGGAGCGGATCGCGGTCGTCACGGCGTGAAATGATTGACATGGTTGTTTTTTTCGGTTGAATTTGTACTTTTTTTGCTTTGTGCTACAATTACTATTAACATAATTTATATTAACATTTGTAAACGAAGACCTTTCATAACCATTATCCACTAGTGGCTGGCGATTAATTTAAAGTCTAAAGTTTCATTATCATACCGCTGAGTGTTTGATTAACTTTATATTTTTTAGGAATCGGCAATTGTTTGTTTTAATTGTTTGAAACAAAATATTTGGACTCATGAAGTTTCAGAGTGGGGACAAGCAGTTCAGGTGCTAACCCTATTTAGGGAAAAAAATAAACAGTATTGGATTTTAAACTTTTAGAAAACATTTTGCAATTTTATTCCTAACAAAAAATATGCTAGGTGGAAGATAAACTATATTAAGTTTGGTCTAAAATATTACTTTTTTTAAAATTTTATGTGAACGTAATGAGTTAATTTTCACAATAGTTAAACACGATAGGTTAAGATTTATAACATCCCACAATAGTATAAAACTACAAATGGTAGAAGATAAGATTAGTTTAAACAATCTATAGCTACGAAGTTCACAAAAAACAAAACATAGATATCTTATTGTACATTTGATACAAACTCATCTCTAAAATCCATAATACATAAAAATTTATCACCACGAAAATGAATGAGGGGGAAGATCCTGATAGGTGTCATCATTATTCTGATCAACACCATATGACTCTTGTTGTGGGTAGAAGATTAATGACACTGTTGAATCCATCCAAGATTGTACGCTTGAAGTTGAATTACCGCTATAAAAGGTAGGCTGATGATAATGATGATCCCCGTAATTGATAGTCCCCTGGTTGATGATCGGAGGGTTATCTCGATATCGTCTACTTGAATCAGACCCAACAAATTGTGGCTCATGTGAAGGATAAGGCGGTGGAGGGTAATTAGTATTTGTTGAACTATATCCATAATTGTTTAAGGCACCGCTATATGTGTCATAGCCACCTGAAGGAGCAAACAGACCGGGCCCTATAAAACTTGATGGCACTTCTTGGAAAGCTGCGTATCCATACATGGCGTCAGTTGGATAACCATGTGGTTGAATAGGTTCCTTACATTTTCTTACACGACGATAAGTTTGTGTCGGTTCTCTGGGTTGCTTGTCCGGAGAACGTCGACTTCTTCTGTCATCTTAAACAGTGACACCACGACCACGATCAGTAAAGTAATCTATTGATTGTCTAGAGGAATAGGAAGCACCCATCTCATTTTCACCTCCGTTTCCTCCATCTCCTCCACCTCCACTTCCACCATGACTACTTGAAGGCGACAAGTGTCCCTCTGACTCACAGTCACTGCCTTGCATTTCTTGTGGTTGCTGGTCAACACTGTAGCAAAATGGAGCGGTCACATCAGATTGGGGATCATCATCCTCAATATCGATGGCGGCATTCACCTCATTTTCATCAAGATTCAACCAATTCAAGTCATCTCCTTCAAAAACTGGTTGCTCCTTTTCAGACAGCCAAAGGTTTAATGGATCATCATCGTCAAATATGTAATCTAGTTGATAGGATTGAAAGACTCAGTCAGTTCTTCCTCAATCCTTCGTTTTGCACATCTCAATTTCAATTTTTGATTGTAACGAAGGAAAACAATGAGATCAAGCTTCTTATATGTCAATCTGTTCCTTTCCTTTGTGTGCACTCAACTGAACATACTCAATTTCTTTCACAATTAGAGGCAGAAGTCGTTTGACCTAGCACTCTAACTGCAATGCGTTGAAGTTCAGGTACACATCCACCATGAAGTATCCACCATTCAGCTGCATGAAATACATTTCCTTATAATTTTAGATAATGAAAATTCAAACTTTAAAATTCAACCTATGTAATTATATATGTGTGTGCGTATGAATAAATTGTGGTCACCTGGCATTAATGATGTAATTGCCCTTTGAGCTATAGATAATCCAAAGGAGTCCATCTTATCTTTGTAAAGAAATATCTACATATTTATGCCAATGTTAAAATTCATGAAACATAATGTAGAAGATAAATTAATAAATTAATAATTAGACATATGCTGTTTCACGCAACCTATCGCATTGCTTTGATTTGCTTATCAACATTTGGTTCCAACCTCATTATCACATTTTGGACTCCAGTTCTCACCTCTCTGTCTTTCCACTCTTGACTTTATCGATACATGTATTGGGGATTAAAGAACCATTCTTATAAAAAAATAAAGCAGGTTATCCATTAAGGAAACATGATATACAATCTATAAATTATGTTGTAAAAAATATAAACGCGGTAATAGGAATTAGAAAATTAATTCAATATCTGCAGTATGCAAATCATTATGCATGAAGTTCCATCTTTTCTCAAAGATTGCCTCGTACCTCTTGCTATTCCTAACTGCTTTGTCAATAGCCGGCTTTGTTTGTTCCATTGCCTCATATATGAAGCCCATGGTTGGCTTGTCATCACCATCAACTAATCTCAATACCTTGACAAGAGGTTCAAATAGTTACAGAACTTCATTAGCCTTTTTCCAAAATAACAAGGCTTCTTTAGTTCACGATAGAACGAGTTGACGCACTTCTTTTGCTGTTGCATCTTTTGACTTCCCCAATCTAGAGTTCACCACTCAGGTGACTCCCACATGTCTCTTAAGGCTGTTTTGTACTGCACCAAACTTTCAAGAGAGATAAAATTTGCCGCAGACCTAGTTATACCAGGTCTTATGATGTCTCGATTATTTGTAAACTTTCTCATATAGTTTACAGCCCAATCATACTTATAGATGTAGTTTGAGATCATCCAGGCTGTCTTTATAACATCCCCAACACGTTCCAGCTTAGCAAAGTCCTCCACAATGAGATCCAAATAATGGGCCGCACGTGGTATCCAGTATAAGTTTGGAAACTCTTCCATCAATGTTCTCTCTGTAGCCTTCATTAGAGCTACATTATTAGTCACTATCTGGACTACTTTCTCTGGACCAACCTCTTCTACTACTTTTTTCATGAGTTTGAAGATGTAATCAGCATCCTTACATTGTGGAAGACGGTGAAACCATTTGAGTAAATAAGAAAATTAATGAGGTTCAGTCTGGTCATACTGGACCAACCATCGCACATTATAGTGACACCTCTTTCTTTCCATTTGGGGGCAAATTCAGATATCCATTGTCTAATTTCTTTTATAGGTTTTGGCAAATAAACATCTGCGAGTTCATAAGAAGAAGGAGTTCTTACGTCAGGGCCAACCTCACGAATAGTTTCAAGGAGCGAATTAGTATATACAGAATCCACCACAGTAAATGGCACGTTGGTATCTATAACCCAACTTCCAAATGCCTTAATCATCTTGTTTTTTGCTGCTTTCAACCAACTTGAGTTGACTTTAGATTGTTTCGTTCTAGTTCGATCTTTTTCAAGCTCCACCTCAACAGCTCTAAGTCTAGCGGCAGGGGTTGACATTTGTTCATATGCCATATCCCTTAATTCTCTTAACCTTGTTTCTCGAACAGTAGCTGATTGACGCATTTGGGGAACACTCGGTGGCCAGCTACTGCCTTCTTCATCATAATATGTACCTCTGCTTGCCCTGTACACCCATTGGTCATGTTCAAATTGGTGTTGCTCTAAACTTTGATATCTACCATGTGCTAGCTGAGCATCATCTCCTCCTCGTCATCAACATAATCATCACGGTTGAATGATTATTTCATCTTCCAAATCTCTAGTGATCCTCGTTTTTTGTCTCTTTTTTTCTTTATAGTCTTGCAATAATTTCATCATGTCTCTTTTGACATCAGTAGAGACGTCTGGGCAAGGAGCAACGTCACCCGTCTTATGAGCTAAATACTGCTTGAGACGTGTTATACCACCTCTTATCACTTTGTTACAAAATTTGCATTGGACCTGTTTTCTACTTCCATCAATTGCTATATCAAAGCGTCACCCAATATCTTTGTTAGAACGGCTATTGCGTCCTAACATTTTTTCCCCTTTAAACCTGTACAAAAATAAATAAACTTCAGAGTAGTACATATAACTGATTTAACAAATAACTTTTAAAGCTAACATTGTATTTTTACGGTTTTGTACTATTGTACTAACAAATGCATCAATGAAAATAAAAGCTATCAATATTCAAAATTTATAATAAAGTTAAATGTTTAAGATTACCTCATATTTAGTTTCGAATATCATAATAAACTAATTTTTAATTATTGTTATTTGAATGACAACTAATGTAAGAAATAGCCTTTACAATTGGTACTATATCAATATATAATTTTTGTATGCCTTTTCACTATTGTAATTTATAATAAGAAATTAATCAATGAAAATAGGAGCTATCAATCTTTATAATTTATTACAAAATTAATTATTTAGGATTAGCTCATCTTAAATTGAAAATGTCATAGTAAACTTAAATTTAATTATTATTGTTTCAATGACACCTACAATGTCACAAAAAATTGAATAACAGAAAAAGGTTGGATAGTATAATGGAAAATGAAAACGCAAATCCTCGTATGGAGATGTATATTAATATTACTTCAAAATGAACAATTTCCATCAATTTTTCTTATTTTTCCCTCTAATTTTATCTTCTTAAATTTCATAAGCCGTATAATTTGTATCCAATATCTTATTTAGAACTCGTCTATTTATTATTTAATTTGGTATGTCTTCAACAATATGAGTTGCAATTAATTAAAATATAAACATATTTCACATGTATAACATAGTCATTTTCATTTAAAAAAGTATTCTTTTTATATCGGTTTGTCGTTGTGGCCCAAGACTAGAAGCTAAGATTTTCAATTAAATTCGTACAATATCATAATAAATTAATAAGATATTGTGAGACTGTAAATCTAACTATATATAAAGTCAAAAATTAGGTTATACAGACAATGTTTTATAATAAAATTCTTATGAAACGGTCTTATTCAAGATCCTATATAAATAATATCTTTCTAAAAATTATATTATTATGATATCTTTCTAAAAATTAATGTAACTACTTGATCAAGAAGATATAATTTAATTAATTAAACTATATAAACAATTTATTGTGGACAAAAATTAAAAAAAATTAATACAATCTTAAGTACATAACTTCATACCTTACCAGGCGGACCCTATCTAAAATAAAAGAGACGCTTCCTCTGGGAACAAAGAAAAAAGAGGTTATACAATCTTAACTTAAAATTACTTAAAATCAGAGTCTACAAATAGGGAAAAAAAAAAAAATCAAAACTACTCAGTACTCACAAGCAAGCTTCCTCTGGAAACCAAGAATCCATCTAAGGTCTGACTCACGGGAACCTTGCTTTCCTCTTCAATTCTCAGCTTCTCTCTCTACTCTCTAGCACTCTTCCTTCTCTGCCTCTCTTCGTTCTCTGCAGTCCTCGTTATGTTCTCTCTCTCTCTCTCTCTCAGCCATCCCTTCTTCCTCCTCTGCCTCTCTTGCTTCTGTACGTCAGCTCCAACGGTGGCTGCAACAGTGGCTGAATGGCAGATCTCGATTCTGGGCAAATAAAGCAAGCGAGTTTTGTCTAGGCAATGAAGCAACCATCACAGCAATGGTGCTCCGTGCGCTTGCTCATGCTCGACCTCGATTCTGGGCAATAAAGCAACCGACTCTCCTTCAACGAACAAAGGTACGTCCCAATTCCCACTTCTCAGATCTAAGTTTCTGTCAGTTAAAACTCACATATGCACAATTTGGAGTTTCACTGTCACTTATTTGTAGATTGTAGTGCTTTTTAGATCTGTGCTTTTTTGTCTGCTTTCTTTATCGCGTTTCGTGTGTCATCTTCAATCTGAATTCTGAAATCAAAGGGAATCGTATAGAATCAAAACGAATCATACAAAATCAAAAGGAATCATACATCTAGTCACCAAATTGTCCTCTTCCATCCCGGTCTAATCGCCTGTTTCCCGTTCCATCACGGGTGGAACGGGGTTCGCTCCGAGTTTTCGGCAAAACTCAGATCGGTCAAGTTAAAATACGTGCCAATTCGGCTGTTCCGGAATCGAACGGCTGAGTTTTGAATCCCTGGTTGGAGCACAAGTTTTAGGAGCAAAATTGTAATCTATTTTGATATTTTTCATCTGTTTTGTGTTCTAGAATTTTGTTCAACATGGATAAAATATATCGGTTGCAATGAAGGACTTACATTCAAAATCGTTCCAAAAAGAATGACTATATAGTGAAGCTAGTTTTATGCCTTTTGTATTGCAAGGGTTTGAATCAAACTTTTCTTTTTCTTTTAATGATATTATATTGTTACGTAATTCATTTTTAAATATGAAATATTTATATTATGATTGAACTTTTTTCTTTCTTAATTCTGTCCAACTATGAATAGTATGACATTTTTGGGGGGAAGTTATAACAGACTATAATTCAATTATATCTTAACTCATGGTAGTGAGACATTTTAAGACTTGTAACCTGAGAAAGGGTAATGCCTAACCGAAGAATCTATGAAGAACTCAATAAGGGAGGAAGTGGTTTTTTCCCTTAAAGAGCATTCGATGCTCAAGTTAGATAAGGAATTAAGAATAGCTTTTGAGAATAAAGAAATTCTAGATTTCTTGGCTTACCTTTGATGATGATTTTACCATGCTTTTATAAAGTTTCAGAAGAGTTATTTTAGAGATATTGTACTAAGATTCTTTGTTTCACTAGATAGAATCTTTTTCCTTAGTACTTTTATCTCATAAGATACTTGTCTCTTTTTAGGAGATTGCATGAGATTTAATCTCTTCTCCTTGCTCCTACTGCAAGATAGGGGTTCGGCAATTTGGAGGGCCATTAAGCCAAGTGTCCTATTGGACTTCCTTTAGACAGTTTTTCAAGGACCAATGACAAAGGCTTAGTCAAACAATTTAGGCTTATCCTAGTAGCCTTCATCCTTGAGCTAATGCCCAATTTTAGATGATGCCTAAATCAAAGTATAGTCTTGTTTAGAACTGGAAGGACTCTCTAGAATAGCTGAGATATACGGATTCATATATTTCCTTGCTAAATAATGAGATAGCACATGCCGTCAAAATCGCGCCCCTCCCTGCTTTGAGGAACCAGTCCTTTGACGGTATAACTTCTACCTTTTCCCCTTTTTTGTGAGTATGTGATTATGTGGAATGATTTCCAAGGTCACTAAGGTTGGATTTCTAGTCACCGTAGCTATTTTGCTTTCGCCTCTTTGCTTTTAGTACTCTCTTTACCATTTTCAACAACTGTCTCTCCGATTGTAAGAGTTGTTCCTCTCTTTAATTGTCAAGTTTTTATTTTAGGTTCGATCACGTTTATTTTTATGTAGCTTTATTGATTTTCAAGTGATGGATGACCTCTCTACTGCAAAACGAAATTCAATGGGAGTCGAAATTTCATATGCATGGTTTCATATCAGAATAATATCTGGCTTGGAGGAACTATGCTGTATTAAGATATCTCTTATTAGCATGAACTTAAAACTGTATAGGCAGTGATTTCAGTGGAAAGACGAGCCATCGGTGTGGGTAAAGTTATTTGCTTTGATGTGAAGATTGTACTTTGACTTGAAAATTTGCATTTGTTGATTGTATATTGTATGTGTCATATTACAAATTATACTGCTTAATGAATTCTTCCCTTTTGCGAAAAAAAGAAACAAAATATATTGTGTTCTTCGAATGCAATTCACCTTAAAACTCATTTGTTTTCATGCTTGCAGTTATTTATTCATCAAAAATTTATATTTTTTGTCTACTCCTGTGTTTATATTTTTTGTCAACTCTTGTATCTAACCATTATGTATGATACTTAAATTACCCTTTTTCTAATGCTCCATTAGTAGTTGGATGGAACTTTATTTTTAAATAAAATTTACTACTTTATTAGTGTTGAGCGAAAATTTAATAAAAAAATAAATCATATGTACAACACAACTTTCCAATGTATAAAAATATACGTCGGTTTATTTTGAGTACGACCCTATTCAAGAGGATGAACCTCCTTAATTACGTCCCCCCTCTTGGGAGACCACCTTTAGATTCCGACTCATTCTGTTTCATTTTTTTTTTTTTTGCATTAATAAGACTTATAATTTAGATCGAATCGCCCGTATTCAAAACTTAGTTGCATCAGATAGTAGTTGTATAGGCACCTTCTAGGAAGAATACTATATGTACACATTCTTCATGCGCAGGTTAGGAAATGAGTAATTTTATTTGATTTGGAATTTGGGTTGTGCTCACTCTTTGTCGTGAGTTGCTTACGTACCTCTTTTATAGAGGATCAAACCAACCGTAGTTCTTTAATTTTATTTGATTTAATTTATCTTTCATTTTGGTTAAGTTATTAACCATTTGATATGATTTTAGTTATTTATGTTGGCCTAAAAAGCGACCATAATTTTGGTTTAATTTTGATATTTGAATTTCGACCATAATTTTGGTTTAATTTTGATATTTGAATTTTTTTTAACTCATGGCTAAGTTGTATTTTTAGTCATTTCACGCTTTTTATTTGCCAACTTAGCCTTGATTGGGGTCGGTCCATTAATGTCTTCAACTTACGATTGCACCCGGAATTTATTTGTGGGTTTCCCACGTACCCTTAATGGGATCAGATCGACGTAGTTGTTGATCCGCATTTTATTTAGGCTTACGTCATGAAAGGGGGAAAATTTAGTTAGTTTCATTGTATGTTTGGCTCAAGTCTAGTCCATTTTGATGTACTTATTATTTGAAAAAGGCTACGACTTTTTGAAAAGCTCATTTTTTAAAATTTGTTTTGGTTATGCAACATGTAACAAAAAGTAGGCCTGGCAACGGGTCGGATTTGGAGCAGGTGAAGCTCCACCCGCATCCATCACCCGCATCCATCCACTCCAGCCGATCCACCCGTCATGCACTCATCCGCTCACCCGCATCCAATCCACCCACCACCCACGGATGAAGCAGGTGGTAAACGGGTGAAACAGATAAAACGCGTTCTATCTCATTTTATTCGTTTATCGCTCAAATAAGGTTCAAAAACTTGAAAAATTTAAAATATATAAAACAATAACTAACGGAAACCACATGCCCTAATCGTAAACATAACAATTATCACAAATGATAAAGATACCAAACATAAGTTTTATATATACACACACACACACACACACACACACACACATATATATATATCTACAAATATATATATATATATATATATATATATATATATATATATATATATATATATATATATATATATATATACAGACATATATATATATATATATATATATATATATATATATATATATATATATATGTGTATATATATATATATATATATATATATATATATATATATACATATATATATATATATATATACATACATACATACCTATATATATATATATATATATATATATATATATATATATATATATATATATATATATATATATATATATATATATATATATATATAGAGCGGGTGACGGGTCGGGTGACGGATCGGATGGACTGTCACCCGAATCCGACCCGATCCATCACCCGATTATCCATCACCCGTTTA
Source organism: Carnegiea gigantea (assembly GCA_029747015.1). NCBI lineage: Eukaryota > Viridiplantae > Streptophyta > Magnoliopsida > Caryophyllales > Cactaceae > Carnegiea > Carnegiea gigantea. Next base: position 32,711 of record JAKOGI010001010.1, on the reverse strand, counting down.
ATTCACCCGGTTAGTCGGGTTTTCACCCGATTTTTCGGGTCGGGTGAATCAGATATCTATCGGGGTCGGGTGAAATTGCCAGGCCTAACAAAAAGTCACAAAACTGTAACTTTAGCCTTTTATTGAAGGGGGGAAAACGAATAATTTTTTTTTTTTTTTGGGTCCATTTCTTGGACCTGGAAATTTGAGGAGGTCTGTTTCTGTATTAATAGGCTTGACTTTTTGGCGCCTGAGTGGGTAAGATCCAATCGAATTTGGAAAAATTAATTTTTTTTGTGAAGAGAGGGCATCAGTTTGAGGCTGTTTGAGAACTTCGATTTAGACTTAGCCCGAACATTTTATATCGAGCTTCCTACGTATCCGTATTGGAATCAATTCATCGCAGTCCTATTCAATACTTGATTTTAACATATTTTTTTCCCTTTATGAATTTTGCCCTTGCATTCACATGTCATTTTTGTCTTGTGTGCTTTTCCAATTCCCAAGTTGATTCATGAACTGCCCCTCCTATTCTGAGACTTATGTAGCCACAAATGGCAGCCTACTAATTTGAGTTGGTTTATTTGCTTTGCAACGCATGTTGTAATCACCCAGGTAAACATATCTTTATGACAACATCACCATTAAAGTAAACACCCTTGATTTTGGAATTCTGCCCGGAATTCGAACCCACCATTCATTTGAATTTAGTTATTTGGGTAGCACATTTATCATATTTGCCAAGGCCTTCATATTTTTCCCCATACACTACCTTATCAAATCCTAATTTATAGGTACATGCATATATAGTACTTTTTTTTGGGTGTTTTGTTTTACTTAGATAAATCTACATTCGTGTTTATGAAACTCCCTTTTTGCAAACGCATACAATGAGATCGTTTGATCTGGGAGAAGAAAGTGCTGGTCTTTAAATTTTTTTTTTTAAAACCAAATGATTATCCAAGAGTATTGTTCCTTTAGTATTATTACTTCTCTTTTTATTCTGGTACTTCATTTGTCGAACTTCTCTAGCCATTGGACAACATCATGCATGGCAAAACATGACATACATCCTATTTCTTCTTCTTTTATGGTTCAGCAAAACCTTGGATCCAGCAAGATCCTTTGTTTTCTAGGTCTAACAGGACCAAGGATTCGATAAAATCCATAGGTTTTGTGAGTTCGGCAAGACGCGAGATCCAGCAAGATCCTTGACTTCACGGGGCCGGTGGGACCTAGGATCCCAAAGGATCTGGTTTATTTGAGTCCCTAAGAACTTGGGATCCCAAAGGATCCAAATTTTGAATCCCAAAGGATTCTGTATATTTAGGGCGTGTTCGGCAACAACTTTTTGAGTAGCGTTTAGCGTTTTGACTAAGTCGATACACTCATCAAGTAATTTTTAGTGTTTGGTAACATAGTGTTTTGACTAGCGTTTCAAATAGCGTTTAAAGTTTTAAGCAACGTTTCTGAAAAACTAATAGTATTAACGTTTGGCATTTAAAAGTAGCGTTTCATATTTTTTTGCCAAAAAATTTCCTTATGAAATTTTATATTTGGAAAATATATATATCCTTTTATGTCAATTTACATTAATCAGCTAATCCAACAGCTAAATTTATCGAACACATTTATTTCAACTGCTCATCTAAACAGCTATCCGCTAACAGCTAAATTAGAAACGCTATCTGCTGCCTAAATAGCTGTCCGCTACCTGAACCGTTATCCGCTATGTGAATCTCTAATTTTGCCGAACAGAGCCGTAGAGTCTTGAAAGGCCCAAGGATTCCTAAGAATCCAATTTGGTTGTGAATCCGGCGGGACACTTCTCTTTTTTTTTGGGGGGGGGGCATGGGTTGTATTTTGTTCTTCATTTATCACCTTGGTGACCCATTTATAACGTTGCAGTTACACAGCAACTTCAAGTTTGTTTTGTTTGATCATGATGGACATGAAGCCAGAGACAAAAGACATCCAGAAGATGAGAATCAACCAAACTCCACTGATTCTTTACCTTCAAATCTCCGATTTTGTATAGAATGATAAGTGTGTTACTTCTATTTCACTTCCTCTCCTTTGTCAGATTTTGCTGCTTTATTTTCGCAATTTAGATCTCTGCTTTATGTTCTCCTTCTTCTTCTCTTGCTCTCTTTTTTTTCACCGAGCCCTCTGTTTTTTTTCTTGCTTCTCCGTATTGTCCCTCTTCTTCTTTTACAGTGCTCAACCTCTTCTTCCCTTTCTTTTCCCGTACCTAGCCTCCCCCTATTTAACATGAATGTAGGCAGTTATTCTTTTAACCCATGATCCCCATGTTTTTGTGATTTGGGAAAGCGGGGAAAAGCTGCAGCAATTAACCTCTCAACTTCTCACTTCATCATTTTTTTAAATATTTAATGCTCCTATTTTTGTTTGTACCTCAGAAGTTTAAAAAAAGAAGAAGAAGAAGAAGAAATGGCTATTAATTTTGGTCTCAACTACCACACATCTACTATCGGCCATGAATCCATTCTTTTTAAAAAAAAAACAATAATTATTTTAGGAAGGGATTTGTTTGTTGTGAAAGATATCTCATATCGTAGTAGCAATCCTATTTGATAACCTTTCTATTCTAATTTAATTTTGGACCCTTGTTTTTTAAGTGGGAAATATTTTAAATTCCATCATGAAAAATTCATGTGTAACAGTTGCCGCTCGAACATTATACGTGTTGACTCTATTGAACAAGTACGAGGTTCGCCTTAATGTTGAACAACCCACTTTTTTTTGGTTTCCCCCTAGTCCAGTGGCACATAAATATTTGTACTGTTGACTTAATGGGGGTTGGATCGTGGCTATCCTCAAAAGCTGTCACATCATCAGAGAGTTTAACAAGTCACCTTACAGAAAATATCCATGTCTCACCCCGCATCATATGCTAGCTTTTAAAAGGGTATTTTGGGTCTTCCTTTGCTGGATGACCTTGACTTAGGTAGATTTGTACTCTTATTTTCCCCACAATCATGAAGAGGACTGTAGAGAGCTTCTTTCATAGATATGGAGGTAACTTGAATTTTTTTTTAAAAAAAAAACATGAGTGACTTAACGGCAACTCGATGTAAATAGAGATCGACATGCTATGTTTCAAATTTAACTTTGGTTGCATATCTTGGTCATCATATTTGTATCCACCCATTATCGGCATGTCATTTATTTTTACCTCCATCATGATTCCATGAAATACCTTTTTTTTTCTTTTTGACACCCCCATTTTTATAATCCTTGACAATACGAAATATGTCCCCTTCGTTTCTCTTTGTTTTTTGGACTTTTCTTTTCATATGTTAGAATTTTTTTCTGGGAAAGGGAGTTTATTTATTTTTTTGTGGCTGGGTCCAGCATGAAGCTGGATTGCCTATGTACCTCCTTTTTTAGGGATCAAGACTTCCGTAGTTCAATGCAATTCAACTATCTAGAAGCTTCAAGTAAAGAATTTCTTTACAAATTTGCCATTGATGCAAGCATATACTATTTGTCCATCATAATTTGAGAGTTCATATGCCCCCCTTAGGAAAGACCTTGGTGATTACATAGGTGGCCTCCCATTTGGACTTAAATTTTTCTTGTGTCTTTCGATTGATGACAATAGGTCCCTTACTGTTAACACCAAATCACCAACGCCAAATGAGTGAAACTTGACTCACCTGTTGAATGCGCTAGCCATTTGAGCTTGGTAAATTTCAAGCCTTTGTTGGGCCATTAACCGACGCTCATCTAATGCTTTCCAGTTCAACCAATCTAACTTGAGTATTTTAATCTAGATCAGTGAACTGCATGGCCACTCTTGGGGGGGTAGTTGCATCTTAAGGGGTAGCACAACTTTTGAACCAAACACCAAGTTGTAGGGTGTACAACCAGATGCAGTTCGAACTGTGGTTCGATAGGCCCATAAAGTTTCGGGTAATCGTTTATGCCAATCCCTTCTCGATTTTGAAACCAATTTCTTTAGAATCTGCGAAGCACTTTATTGAATGCTTCAGCTTGACCATTTGATGATGGATTGTAACTTGATGAGAAGCTGTACTTGAACTTGTATTTCTCTGCCAGCCTTGTCATCACTTGATTTTTAAAGTAGAGGGTATTGTCTGAAATGATTTTATATGAGACTCTATATCTGTAAATGAGATAGGTCCTGACAAAGTCAACAACTTGCTTTACCCCCACTTCTCTTAACGAAATGGCTTCAGCTCACTTTGAAAAATAGTCTGTTGCTACCAGAATAAACATGTGGCCACGAGAGGAGGATGGCTTGAGAGGTCCTATCACATTGAGTCCCCATGCATGGAAGGGCCAAGATAATTAATATGCTTGGGTGGAGTAATTGTGGTGGCCGGTAGATGAAATCTCCATGTATTTGACAAGCTTGGTAAGCTTTAGCAAATTTTATTACGTTTTGAACCATAGTTGGCCAATAATAGCCCAACTTTTTGATTCGGTTAGCAAGTTTTGGACCTGCCTGATGAGCACCACATACCCCGGCATGAACTTCATTTAGGACGTAAGTTGCTTCCTCTCTTGACAAGCATCTAAGTAATAGCCCCTCAAAAGCTTTCCAATATAAGGTGTCATTTTTAAGTGTAAACCTTAGTGCTCTTCGTTTTACATCTACCCTTTTCTTTGGATCAGTGGGTAAAATGCCACACTGGATGTATTCAATAAGAGGTTGCCTCCAGTCTGTCTCTTCTTCGACCTCAAAAACGGAGATGACATTTGTTTTTTCTGTTTCATCAAAACGATCTAAGGCTGAGGCCAACAAATGACGTTCCCCGATTGCTATTTGAAATTTCTCTTTCATCAGGGAGTGTCAGTGAAGCAGCCAACTTTGCTAAGGCATCTGCTCCATCATTTTCAAACCTTGGCATGTGGTTAACCTCTATTTGAAGGAATTGGACCATAAGGTTCTTTGTTTTTTGGTAGAGCGGCACCAACTTAGCATTTCTTGCTTCATATTGGCCATTTATTTATCAGATAATTAGTTAGGAATCACCGAACACTTCTAGCTAGTCAATACGCATTTCAATGGCCAATTCAAGGCCGATGATGAGTGCCTCATATTCAGGCACATCATTTGAACAGATCTCGAGGAGAGAGAATGAATAAGGGACAAGTCCTCCTAATGGCGTGACGAACACAATCCTTACTCCGGCTCCTCGACTCCTTGCTGCCCCATCAAAATATAACTACCAAGCATTAATTTCAACAAACATAACTTCATCATTTGGCAGATCATCGAGTAGTTCTTCATTATCTGAACATGGGTATGCTGCTAGAAAATCGGCTATGGCTTGTCCCTTTACTGCCTTTTGAGGCATGATGTCGAAAGGATCCAAAAGCATAGCCCATTTAGCCAATCTCCATGATAGCATGTGCTTAGATAATATATATCTTAACGGGTCTGCCTTCGAGATTAGAATGATCTGATAGGACATGAGGTAGTGTCGTAACTTTTGAACGGCGAAAACCAAGATAAGGAAAATTTTTTCCATGGAAGAGTAATTCACTTCAGCACCCACCATTGTCCGGCTAATATAGTATAGGGCATTTTCTTTCTTTTCATCATTACATGAGCCAACATAGCCCATAAAGACCGTTCGAGGGTTCCTCTATATAATATTAAGAGTCTTCCTTGTACTGGAGCAATCAAGACAGGTGGCTTTGTTAGGTACTGTTTGATACTTTCAAAAGCATTTTGATAAGTTTGATCTCAAATGAAGGGCATGTCCTTTTTCAGGAGTCTTGTGAAAGGTTGACACCTTTCTGACAAATTTGAGATAAAGCACCTTATGTAAGCCAACCTTCCTTGTGATCCTCGCCATTCCCATAAATTTCTCAGAGGGGGCATTTGAATTATGGCTTTGACTTTATCAGGATCAATTTCTATTCCTTCTTTCCAAACGACAAAGCCGAGGAACTTCCCTGAGATGACCCCAAATGCAGATTTTAAGGGGTTCATCTTAAGCTGATGTTGACGAAGCTTTTCAAAGACCTTTCTTAGGTCATGTGGGTGATTTTCTCTATCTTTTGTTTTACAACCAAGTCATTGGCATAACATTCAACGAGCTTATGGAGAAGATCACGAAAAATGATCGTCATGGCTCTCTTATAGGTGGCTCCGACATTTTTCAAACCAAACGGTATTACTGTAAAGCAGTATATGCCTTCTGGTGTTCGAAAGGTCATTAAGTCTTCATCTCCGGGGTCCATTTTGATTTGATTGTACCCGGAGAAACCATCCATGAAAGACAGAGCCCCAAACCCTTTAGTGGCATCCACTAGGAGTTCAGTGATTGGTAGTGGAAAATCATCCTTGAGACATGCATTGTTTAAATCCCTGAAATCTACACATATCCGGAGTTGGCCACTCTTTTTTCAAACAGGGACGATGTTAGCCAACCAAATTGGGTATTGAACTTCACGAATGAAGTTAGACTTTATGAGCTTGTCCACTTCAATATTTATTTGGATCATCAATTCATGATGAAAACGCAACTGAGGCTGCTTTATTGGCTTTATAACTTCAGAAACGGCCAACTTATGGATAGCGATATTTGGATCCAAACCTGGCATGTCTTGATATCCCCAAGCAAATACATCTTTGTATTCCTGAAGAAGTTGTTCGCATTATGCAATTTCTTCATCATTCAATACGGCACTCACAAAATTTGGCCTAGGGTCATCAGTTGTTCCAAAGTTTATCTCCCGTAGCTCATCGATTGTGGCTTGACCATCGTCTTCCATTTCTAGTGTTGCTGCTTGAACAGCCTCAACAAAATCCTAATAGGGCTCTTGTTTATAGGAATTGAGTTGTCTTTTGGGCATTCAGGTGAACCATCTTGAACTTGAACTTCACCACACATTTTCGAGTCTATCGTGGCAACCCTTTCATATTTGAGAGATTCTTGACACGGAAGTTCAAAAAATTGAGCATCATCCTCATCTTTGATAGAAACAACATTAACTTAGTCTGCTTGCTCGACTTTATTTTGTTCACGAACCCAAACAAAGCTTCTATGCTGTTGCTTTTTCTTCTTCAGCTTCCATTTTTTCTGCTTTCTGACGTTGAAATTCTTTTGCTTGGGTTCATTGACTTTCCCAAGTCTCTGAAAAACCGAGACTTAAGGTTGGACCTGTTTGTTCCGGGAGAAAACTCCTGTTCTTGGGGTGTGAAAACCAAGTCATTTATTGCATAAGCTTTGAGAACTCCCCCATCATGTGATATATGAAGATTTTCAGAGGTATCTCCTTGAAACGATCCTTTTAGGACTCCACCTTCATGAGAGATGTTCACTTGCTTGTCCGTTACAACAAATCTCCTTTTATTGTCCTTTCCCCACCTACTTTGAGAGGATTTGAAGAGGTTCCTCCTAATACCACTCTTTTGTTGCCAAGTGATGTTCCTATGATCAAGTTTTCTTCGGGCACTGACTGGTCAATTATCCTAAGGTTAAAAGTATAACTCATGACAAGAGAGTTCACAATTTCCCTCACTGGTGTTAATGCCTTTTGGCCAACCTTTCTTTTATCTTTAGGTGTATATTTGAACAACACCTTTGACTGTGGGGATTGATATTCCTTGGCTTCACTAGGATAACTATTGACCACTCAAGTGACCTTCTGAGGCAAAGTAAGAGTTGTGGGCTTTTCCTTTTGGTTGCCCCCTTTTAGGTTAAAAAATGCCTTAGGGGTTCCAGGATCCGTTGATTTGTAAAACTTGACGTCAGCGTAACTAGCGTCTTTCCCATGAAAAGGATTTGCATCCCCACGAATTGTTTTCTCATTGCCATACTCGTCAGTGTATTTCAAATACTGGTGAAGTGTGGAGGCAATAGCCTTATTAGTATGAAGCCATGGCTGCCCAAGTAGGGCATTGTAAGAAGTGTCAACATCTATCACATGAAAGAGAGCATCCGTATAGAGGTTATCTTGTTCAACTTTCAAAGCAATAGTGCCTAAGGCTTTTTGCCCCACCTGATTAAATCCTTGTATTGTGAGCAAAATTAGGGACAACTGATTTGGTGTTATCCTTATTGCCTTCAACGCCCTTAATGGAAGAAGGTTGACTGTGGAACCACAATCAAATAGAATTTGATTTATCCTTTTATCCCTGATCATACCAATGGCATATAAGGACCTGCTGTGATTTGCAAACCCAAACTGGAGGTCTTTGTAGGAGAATGTTATGCAAGCCATGCATGCAGCACACTGGTTTAAAGGAGAGGATAATACCTCATCCATCTCAATAGGGTCGACTTGATCTTTGTAGTCATCAGGATCCATAAACGCCTGAATAAGTGCCCTTCTTAGCTCTTTGGACATTTGTAAAGCATCGTAGACACTTAGATGCGCTGAGATTCACTTGAAATGAGAAATGACATTATAATGAACCTTTTCCTTATGAGACCCTTGACGAACTTGAAAAAGGACTGGGACAGGAAGATCCTTCTTAAACTCCTTAGTTGACTGTTTGTTCTCAGCTATGCCTTTGCTATTTAAGCTCGAGGGAATTACTTCCTCTTCACACTTTTCTTTAGCATTCGTCGATATTAGAGGTATTCTTGGTGTCGTTTCTTTCTTCTTCTCATTCCCTGCTGATTCCGGTGGCTGGAGTTGACGACTGGACCAAAGAGTTATTTAATCCACTTCTTGAGTGGTATTTGTGGGCTTGACGTTCATCTCCTCCCATTCATTAGCCCATGAGACCATACAACATTGGGCTACTTCCCCTTCTTCAGGGTCATCATCCGAGGAGTCACTGCCAAAAAAACCTTTAGGGATGTAATCACCTAAAGTGAAAGGAGTCTTAACTGGTGGCACGTACTCCTCTTCGGAAGTTGTGTCTGGTTCCTTTTTGGCCCTTGATTTCTTCTTCTTGTTTTTCTTTTGTGGCAGCTTCTATCCTCTTATTTTAACTCCTCGAGACTAAGAAGCTCGAACCACTCCCTACTAAAATGATCTTCTACTGAAGTAGGTTTGTCACCCAAAGCTATCATCGTCATCATCATCTTCTGATGTTGCCCATGCCTCTAAACTTGGGTCTAGTAGAAATCATATAGGGTTGGTGCTCCTGGTGAAGGAGGAGGCATATCTAGATATGCCCACACTATTACTGCATTATCATCAGCAATGAACTTGATAGGAACTGCATGAGGTGGTAATGATACCATTGGGATCCCTTCATTAGTTTCTGAGGACAATGGATAAGATTCATCCCTCTGTTCAACTATTGAGGTTGCATTTGACGATGCGATAGGTCCTTTGGCTGGAGCTCCTTCTATCTCAATTTCTCCCCTTTTGATCATGTCTTCGATTATGTCTTTGAAGACATAACAATCCTTTATGGGATGACTGATGATCTTGTGATATAGACAATACTTAGGATCATTTATCTTGTTGACTTCAGCAGGTCGCTTTGGTTCTGGAGAAAAATGGTTTTTGCAGCCATAAGCTCCTCAAATATCCCTTGGACATCATCATCATCGAAGGGACATTTCTTTTCCTTTCTTTCTTCGAGGGTGAGTCGTTGGCCTTCTTCCTTTTGCTTGATGTTTTTGTTTACATTTCCGCCATTGGTTGGCCTTGAGTTTGTTTTGACGAAGGTGGCCATTAACTTCCTTTTTTGATATGCCTTTTGTTTTCTTCTCTTTTGGGCTTTGTACTTCTTTGATAGGCAAGCTGTTTTTCTACATTGCTTGCCTTAGATACAAGGGCATCGAGGTTTTGAGGCTCAGCAGTGCCAATAATTATGGCAATTTGAGGGTCCAAATTATTAGCGTACATTTGAACTGCTGATTGTTCACAAAGCTTTTCTTGGCATTGCAAGCTTAGACTCCTCCATCTTGTAATGAAGTCATTCATGCTCTCGTTTGGCCCCTGGTGTGTATCAGCAAGATCTATTATAGAAACCTTTCGCTTTAAACTCACGAACTGAGACAAGAATGCCCTTTGGAGGTCATCCCAAGTGTCCAGTGACCAAGGCTGAAGCTGGGTATACCACGTAAAGGCTGCCCCCTTAAGGGGCTGTACAAACTGCCGAATTAACAATGCATCATTCAAGGAAGTTTCACCACATGCCGAGTAAAAATGGGCCAAATGTCATATGGTGACCCATTTATCCCGTCAAACTTTTCAAAGGTAGGCTTTGATAACCTTTCAGGAACGGAATCGAGTTGTAATGACTTGGATATGGGTTCCTGTACCCCAACACTGACGGATTCATGGCTGCTTGGTGCTCTTTGATCCCTTGGGCTATCACCTCCTTGATATTTTGTGGAGTGATAACTGTGTTGCTGCTGTCAGCCTTATTATTTTTTTCTAGCTCTCCGTTTTCAAAGCGAGCAGCAAGGTTAGCGATTTGGTCTCTTTTTCTGCAAGCCTCCTTCACAGCTCTTGCATTTGTTCCTCGAGGATTGGAGTATTAGTCACTAAGACTGGCATGTTGTCGCCTTGATCATCCTGGCTAAGTTGGCCTTGTGGGATAAAAGCCGACAATTCCTCTTCATGGAAAAGCGTTTTGAGATCGTAGACTTGTAACCTCATCTTATTCTTCGGGTTGGTCCCTACCTTGGCTGAGGGTGGTGACAGAAGATTGCAAAGTCACCTTAGCGTATGTTAAGGCTTTGGCCCTTGATCTTGTGATCGGGCCACTATAAACTTGTGATCCCACCACTTCTAAGGACAGGTCACTTTGGCTTTGTGATTTGGAAGGCAATATCCTCCTGCCTTTTACAGGAATTGGAGGAGAAGTAGCCTCCCTAACCTGTAGGGTTCTGGGCACCATAGTAGGGGTGCTTGAGGCCAAGGCTTTAACGAATTTAACCTTCAGAGTTTTAGGTGTTGTTACCTCCTCCGAGTAGGAGGTCATCATCACCTTAGCCACGAGAATATCAATAGGGATAGTCCCGATGATGATCCGCCTTATCGAGCAGACTTGAGGAGCCTTTTTGACTCCTAAAATTCCTTCCTCAAATGACTTATTGGGATTCTTTAAGGTTGGGGTTTTTTACTTAGCCTTGCCCTCTTCCTGGTGCATGCAGGAACCCAAACCTGTGTTGGGGCTAAAGTGGGGACCTGAGTTTGACTCAGGGTTAGGTTAGGAACCCGAGCCTGCCTTGATAGGGTTGTGGCTCAGTTTGCTAATGCCTCCCTCGTTAAGGTTCCCTGCAAGTTGGAATAGGCCTATAGCGGCGAACTGGCACTGGGTTATGTGGCGTAGCCATTGACGGTCATGCTGTGAAGGATGGCCTTTGTTGAGAAGCCCTCCTCAAAGTCATTTTGGCTAGCTCCAGGGTTGGTGATGGAGTTAGTTTGGGCGTGCTAGACTTAGCGCGGAGATTGTCGCTTCTGCGCTTATTGTACTTCAGCTTCTTGACCGCTTTCTGGGTTAGCGGTCTGTCGGTCATAGCAGCAGGCCTGCTTGACCTTTCAAGAGCCCGTAGAGGTTTCATTGGATTTGACAATGGAAATTCAGCAAGGATGGATCGTTGGCCTATTGTGAAGGCCATCTGGACATTTTTCCTTGCTTTAAGCATCCCATGCTTAACCACGATGGTGACGGGAAGCTCATTGAAGTTAACGGTTACTTGAGGTGCCATCTTTCTAGTAGAAGAACACACAAAACACAAAACAAATAAAAGACAGAAAATACCGCATATTAGTAAACATCAACAAATCAGAGATGAAAAGAAAAATAGGGTCCCATCACGCGTGCCAAAAATTATGTTGAGCAAAAATCTAATTAAAAAAAATCATATACACAATACAACTTTCCGACGTACAAAAATATACATTGGTTTATCTTAAGTACGACCCTATTCAAGAGGATGAACCTCCTTACTTACGTCCCCCCCTCGGGAGACCACCTTTTGATTCCAACTTATTCTTTTTCTTTTTTTTTTTTTGGTGTTAATAAGACTTATAATTTGGATCGACAATTATCATTCTTTTAATGTCGAATCGCCCGTATCCAAAACTTAATTGCATTAGATAGTGGCTGTAAAGGCACCTTCTAGAAAGAGTACTATACGTACACATTCTTCATGTGTAGGTCAGGAAACGAGTGATTTTGTTTGATTTGGAATTTGGGTTGCGCTCACTCTTTGTCGTGAGTTATCTTCATACCTCTTTTATAGAGGATCAAACCAGCTGTAGTTCTTTAATTTTATTTGATTTAATTTGTCTTTTATTTTGGTTAAGTTATTAACCATTAGATATGATTTTAGTTATTTATGTTGGCCTAAAAAGCGACCATAATTTTGGTTCAATTTTGATATTTGAATTTTTTTTGAACTCATGGCTAAGTTGTATTTTTAGCCATTTCACGATTTTTATTTACCAACTTAGCCTTGATTGGGGTCGGTCAATTAATATCTTTAACATACGATTGCACCCAAAGTTTTTTTGTAGGTTTCCTACATACCTTTAATGGGATCAAATCGACGTAATTCTTGACCCGAATTTTATTTAGGCTTACGTCATGGAAGGGGGAAGTTTAGTAACCTTCATTGTACGTTTAGCTCGAGTCTAGTTTATTTTGACGTACTTATTATTTGAAAAAGGCTACGACTTTTTGAAAAGCTCCTTTTTTTTAATTTGCTTTGATTACGCAAAGTGTAACAAATTGACGTGGGGAAGAGTTTTTTTGTAGGTTTCCTACATACCTTTAATAGGATCAAATCGACGTAGTTCTTAACCCGAATTTTATTTAGGCTTACGTCATGGAAGGGGGAAGTTTAGTAACCTTCATTGTACGTTTGGCTCGAGTCTAGTTTATTTTGACGTACTTATTATTTGAAAAAGGCTACGACTTTTTGAAAAGCTCCTTTTTTTTAATTTGTTTTGATTACGCAACGTGTAACAAAAAATCATAGAACTGTAACTTTAGCCTTTCATTAAAGAGGGGGAAAACGAATAATGTTTTTTTTGTCCATTTATTGGACCTGAAAATTTGAGGGGGTCGGTTTCTGTATTGGGAAGCTTGACTTTTTGGCGCTTGAGCGGGTAAGGTCCAATCGACCTTGGAGAAAAAAAAAATTTGTGAAGAGAGGGGTATCGGTTTGAGCCCGTTTGAGGACTTCGATTTAGACTGAACCCAAATATTTATATCGAGCTTCCTATGTATTCTTATTATAGTCAAGTCACCATAGTTCTAGTCAATACTTCATTTTAACATAGTTTTTTCCCTTTCTGAATTTCGCCCTTGCATTCACATGTCATTTTTGTCTTGTGTGCTTTTCCAATTCCCAAGTTGATTCATGAACTTCCCCACTAATTCTGAGACTTATGCAGCCACAAACGGCAGTCTACTAATTTGAGTTGGCTTATTTGCTTTGCAACGCGTGTTATAATCACCCAGGCAAACGTATTTTTATGACAAGATCACCATTAAAGTAAACATCCTTGATTTTGGAATTCTGCCAACAATTCGAACCCACCATTCATTTTAATTTAGTTATTTGGGTAGCCCATTTATCATATTTGCCAAGGCCTTCATATTTTTCCCCATACACTACCTTATCAAATCCTAATTTACAGGTATATCATATATAGTACTTTTTTTTTTTTTTGGGTGTTTTGTCTAACTTAGATAAATCTACATTCGAGTTTATGAAACTCCCTTTTTGCAAACACATACAACGCGATCGTTTGATCTGGATCGACGAGAAGAAAGGATTAGTCTTTAAATTTTTTTTTTTTTAACCAAATGATTATCCAAGATTAACATTTCTGACTTGTTCCTTTTGTATCTCTTTTATTTTGGTACTTCATTTGTGGAATTTCTCTAGCCATTGGACAACATCACGCATGGCAAAACATGATATACATCCTAGTTCTTCTTTTTTTACGGTTCGGCAAAACCTTGGATCCAACAATATCCTTTGTTTTCCGGGTCTAACAGGACCGAGGGTTCGATAAAATCCATAGGTATTGTGAGTCCGGCAAGACTCGAGATCCAATAGGATTCTTGATTTCAAGGGTCTGGTGGGACCTAGGATCCCAAAGGATCCGGTTTATTTGAGTCCCTAAAAACTTGGGATCCCAAAGGATCCAAATTTTGAATCCCGAAGGATTCTATATATTTAGAGTCTTGAAAGGCCCAGAGATTCCTAAGAATACAATTTGGTTGTGAATCCAGCGGGACACTTTTTTTGGGGGGGGGCGTCGGCAAGGGTTGTACTTGGTTCTCCATTTATCACCTTGGTGACCCATTTATAACGTTGCAGTTACACAGCAACTTGAAGTTTGTTTTGTTTGATCATGATGGACATGAAGCCAGAGATCGAAGACATCCAGAAGATGAGAATCAACCAAACTCTACTGACTCTTTACCTTCAAAACTCCGATTTTGTAGAGAATGATAAGTGTGTTACTTCTATTTCACTTCCTCTTCTTTGTCAGATTTTGCTGCTTTATTTCTGCAATTTAGGTCTCTGCTTATGTTCTCCTTCTTCTTCTCTTGCCCTCTTTTTTTTCACCGAGCCCTCTATTTTTTTTTCCCCCTTGCTTCTCTATGATTTCCTTCTTCTTCTTTTACAGTGCTCAACCTCTTCTTCCCTTCTTTTTTTTCCCCGTACCTAGCCTCCCCCTATTTAACATGAATGTAGGCAGTTATTCTTCTAACCCATTACCGCTATGTTGTGGTGATTTGGGAAAGTGGGGAGAAGGCTGCAGCAATTGACCTCCCAACCTCTCACTGCATCATTGTTTTTTTGTATTTAATGCTCCTATTTTTGTTTGTACCTCCAGAAGATTAAAAAAACGAAGAAGAAGAAAGGGCTATGGGAAAATTGCTTCAGAGTGTTGCTTTAATTTTAATATTACTAGAAGCTGTTACTTTTACTTGAAATTGTTATTTTAAGCAGACAAAAGCGTCAGCTTACTTTGTGCTGGCAACGTCTCTGTCGAAGTTGTTTTCCTGTTGTACCCTTGTGGTGAGAGGAAGACCAAGTGGAGCTAGTGAGGGCTGTGCTCACGTGGGAAACATACCCAACTTGAGACCTTTCTCTCTCTCTCTCAATCTCTTTCTCTGTCCATCTCTCTTTCTCTATCAACCTCTCAGTCTAGCAAAGTTAGTAATTGGTGGCTGAGTTTGTGGCGGGAACACCTACCCGAGCTGGTGAGGAGGTGGGAGAAGGGCAGAAATTGTGTGATGCATTTGGAGGGAAGAAATCGTGGACCAAGAAGCAGCAAAGCAGAGGTAAGTAATTTCCAGTTCAAATAAGTTGCCAGTTGAATTGAAGGTAAGGGTTGGCAGTGTCAGTAACTGAGTGTGTAGATCTGTATGTGCTTGACATGTAGGTACTCAATTTCAGTGAGTGAGGAAGAGTGTTCACTGTAGTGAGAGTGGGGTGAAGTTAGTGGGGTTGGAGCGTTATATGTGTTGTTACTGAGTTGTAGTCAGTTAATGTAATGAAATGTCACATGATGTAAGTAGGTGAAGGTTGTGGGGTGTTAACACATGGGTAAGTCATTGTGTCAGAAGTAAACGATGAAGGTATATCCCAGGATAATAGTAGGTGTTATCCTGGGATGACATAGTTATCTGTGACGGATAGTTGTTGGCAGAATGAAAGATGGTAACCGGTGAAGGTATGGAAATGTCGAAGAGGGTAGTGGTTATATGTAGGGGAACGAATTCATGTGTAAGTGGGGGAAATATGTCGTCATTGTTGAGAAGTGTAGTTGGTGAAACTTGATTGTTGTGTGCAGGTGGCATGGGCGAATTTATGAAGCAAATCAAGTTTGGTACAAGGAGTAATGATGATGCAAAGCAATTCAACGGGTGATATAGTTGTGCATATGAGAGAGATTGCTGTGTATGTCTGTTGAGGTGGGGTGTTGGATGATGGGGTGAATGGATTAATGACATATATGGGTGGGAGGAATGCATGTGTATGGATTTCACCGAGCATGGGAGTAGGTGACGTGTTGAAGTTGTTGGAGAGAGAGATAGGGGAGAGTGTAAGAGGGCGGCATGTGTGGTATAGTTTGAAGTTTGACCGGAGAATGTTAATGGCACTGGAGAAAGATGAGGATGTTGTCAAGTTAGTCAGAGGCAACGATGGGCATGCATACGTTTATATTGTGGGGAAGGATGGCCCCCGTGCTGGTGTAGTAGGGGAATGTGAGCAAGTAGAAGTTGGTGGTGGGGGTGCGGCAGCGGCAGGTGGGGGAGGTGTGCGAGCAAGTGGGGGCAGGCGGGACGACGAACGACAGAATGTACGTGGTCTTCCCTGTGTGCTGAATGGTGCAAGGTAGATTCTGTGACATGTGAATTCTGTTTAGGTTAACTGTGATATGATGTGCACATAGGATTAGGGTATTTTAATGTTGTTATTGATGGATTAATATGATATGTATGCATGAATGATGGGTCCGGGGGAGTGAAGAAGGCCGCACCAGGAAGGGGGAAGGAAGTGGGAAGAGTGGCGCAAGTGAATATCATGGGAGATGAAGGTATTGTTGACTTGGACTCAGCGTCTGAGTCCGATGCAGATGAGGAAAGAGTGGTATGGGCGCGATCAGGAGTGGAAGCCTAAGGAGGAGGTCAATTTGGAAGAATGTGATAAAAGGAAAAGGGCAGTTGTTTCCTTCTGCGGATGCATTCAGGTGTACGATATGGAAGTATGCGATAGCAAACAGATTTGACTATGTGCTTGAGCGGAACTGCCTGCAACGAATTGTAGTAAGGTGTACTGCAGAAGGATGCCCATTTTACATGTGCGTTAGGGGTCACCGGAGGATAGATGGAATGATTGTGAAGGACTTTACAGGGGAGCATGTGCATAGTGTTGGTGTGCAATGTCAAATGGGAAGGTGGGGTCGTAGAAGGATGAGGGCGAAGCTGCTGGCGCGAGTGATTGATGGTAAGGTTCGACTGTCTATGGATTACGCACCGACTGAGCTGATGAAGGACTTAGAGCTAGAGTTAGGAGTGAAAATGACATACATGCAAGCCTGGAGGGCGCGGGAGTACGTACGGATGCTTGTGATGGGAAGGCCGGAGGATCACTACAAGGTGTTGCCATGGATGTGTGCAGCGATTGTGAGAGCCAATCCTGATTCCAAAGCGTTCTTTGAGGTAGAAGGTAGTAGGTTCAAGCGAATGTATGTCGCGTACGGGGCGTCACTGAATGGGTTCATATTGGGATGTCGGAAGATGTTGTTTGTGGATGGCACGCATCTTAGTGGGCCGTACGAGGGGACGTTGATGGCCGCAACTGCGTTGGATGCTGATGACCATCTATTTGATGTAGCATACGCAGTTGTTGCAGGGGAGAACAAAGAGGACTGGTTGTGGTTTTTGACAGTCGTGCATGAGTGTATAGGAGGCCTGAAGCCTGTGATAATGTCTGATAGGAATGAGGGAGTTCTGTATGCAGTGGCTAAAGTGTTTGGGGTGGAGAACCACTCGTACTGTGTGCGACATTTGAGGGAAAATTTCTGGGAAGAGCAGCTAAACTTGGCATCAGGAGGGACGCATCGAAGGATCTACTGAAGGAAATGTTCGATCGGGTGGCATATGCTCCAACGGGGGCCGAGTATGATTTGGCCTTAGCTGAGCTAAGGAAGTACAAGCGGGAGTTGGCGAGCTAGGTGGAGGAGAATGAACCAGAGCGGTGGGTGCAGTCGAAGTTCTTGAAGGAAAGGTGGGGAAAACTAAACAACAACCCCATAGAAAGTTGGAACAATTGGATGCGTGCGCTGCGACAGATGTCCATCCCGAGCCTTATGAGTGGGCATTTGCAGAAGTTGGGGTGTAAGATGAACAACCGCAAGATTGGTGTTGCCAACTGGAAGAATGGTGTGGGTGAAAGGATAGAGAAGAAGCTGAAGAAAATTTGCGACAAGATGGGGTCCGTTGTTGAGGTGCAGCGGTTCAACCGTGGCATTGGGGAGTACAGTGTGCGGTTAACAAATGACCGCTTGTTGGTTGTGAGACTAAGAGACGGGACATGTAGTTGCAAGTGGTGGCAGCTTCGTGGCCTTCCGTGCGTGCATGCCATGGCTGTCATTGAGCGAGAGAAGTTATACGTGTATGATTATGTGAAGCCTTGTTACAAGGCCCCAACGCAGATGACTATTTATATGAATGCAGTACATCCGATGGAGACACATGATTCTGGAGTTGTTGATGGTGATACGGGGCTCGTCGTTGGAGGCGATGACCTAGATGAAGACTTCAACAGGCGTATACTGCCACCTAAGAATCCACGGGGAGCTGGGAGGCCAAAAAAGAGAAGGGTTGAATCTCAAACTCAAGGGTGGAAACCTCGTAGGTGTTCTAAATGTGGTGACCTTGGCCACTATAAGAACACTTGCTGCAACCCGCGTGCGGATGTTGATGCGGATTACCCCGATGATGTCATCGCGGTAGAGGATTTGTTCAGTGGCAACTACCCACATTGAGTTGCGACTGCTAAATGGCGGTCTCCGTTGCAGCAGAGGTGTTCAGGCGTAATTGTCAGTGCCGTACAGTGCAAAACTTATACTCCGAGGTGTACTTGTTTGAGTACGGTGTACGGTGCTTTTAGAGAAGGCTGAGAGTAGTACATGTAATCGTACTCATGTCATTAAAATATAATGTTTCTGCTGTTAAAGTTGACGGTAATGTGTATATGTATGTGTAATACGTAATTGTTGTGATGTTGTTTGACAATGCTGTGGGTGCAATTTGTGAGTGTGTATGGGACGGCTTGTTGATGGTGTGCCTCGTGTGGCTACCGCAGTCGCCTGCAATGTCTCCCGCTGTGTTAGGTGGACGCATTGTGGGTGTGTTCTGCTTACCGGCAGCAGGTAATTCGGGCAATGACAGTGCTAACCCAACTAACCATGTTGCACAACCCGGGATGATGTTAGGTTCAGGCACGGATGGACACTGCAATGATATCGGGGAAAATACTGTTCCCAACCTCCCATTAAAAAATGTCGTTGTGTGGCTGTAAAAGGCAAGCGATGATTGACTGAAATGGTGGTTGGATTGTATGCCATTGTGGAGCATGCATGTGTGAACTCCCGTACATGGTACTTATTGCTTCCTTTAATGCACCCCAGATTGGAAGTGCAGTTACAGGTCCTGCACGTTGGCTTTAATTAATACTATGGGGGGGAGGTTGGTGGGCCACGAACGTTGTAATCCAGGTAGTTCAGGAGATAGTGTTAATGGGGTGGGATTTGGTTAGTATTTAATGAACATCAGCACTGCCCATGCAATCAATTCTTCAGTGCATCACTTTCTCTATTTAACCCTGCATTGTATGGTAACAATCCCATTCCCCTGCTTAGTAGTGTAAATTACAATCTGCCCCTCCCAACTGAGAAACTGGGACTCACTAGTACAGAGTGGTCCACGGGCCGCAGCTGTGGGGGGTGTGACAGTAGTAGTTCTTCAGAGTCTGAATGTACTTGCTCCGAGTGCACTATGACGTATAACTGTCACTGTCAGCTAGGAGGCCAAAATCGTGGAGCACCATGACAACTACCGCAGAAGATACGCATGTTGTCCTAAGCAGGTAAGATGGTTTGTTTGTGTTCCGGTTCAACTATCTATCGTACTGCGTACTGTGAACATTTCAGGTACTGGTCATGATCTTGTGTTGTGCTCACCTTCTCACACCACTTGAACTATTTGTTGATTGTCACCAGGATGAGTACGCATGTGGTTACTTTGAAGAAGTGGACCCTGAGTACCCCAGTAGGGCCATGGAAGTGATTGATGACTTGGTCGCAGACATGAGGGAGGCACGCGATGTGCTGCTTGAGGAACGAAACAATCAGTACTGGATGGAAGAAGAGGACAGAGCTGTGGAGGACGGAATGAGGGCAGAGCTTGATGAACTGAACGGCGTTGTTGGGGTGGCTTTTGCAGCTATTGTGGTGCTCGTTGCAGCTCTGCTTGTGATGTGGTCCCTTTAAGTTACGACATCTGTCCACCGGTGCGCTTTTTGGGAATACCATAGTGCGTCGTACCGTGGTTGGTCAGGCCCGTACCCAATGATTGGCCGTAGTTTTTTGCGTGCATTTGTGCGTGCGCTGAGTGTGGTGTGTAATGTACTCCTTAAGTCGGGAACGGGTTGCAGTAGTGAAGGTTTGTCCTGCTGTTTGTTGTAAAGTATTCCGATGTTGTTCACTTCTTTTGTACTTTCCATGTGGAATGTTATGTATGAGAAATCTTAAAAAATTGTACAGTTAAATACGGCG
>JAKOGI010001010.1:0-10000 GCA_029747015.1 Carnegiea gigantea | reverse complement strand
ATATGTACATACGTACATATGTATGTGTCTACTGTACGCCGTATTTAACTGTACAATTTTTTAAGATTTCTCATACATAACATTCCACATGGAAAGTACAAAAGAAGTGAACAACATCGGAATACTTTACAACAAACAGCAGGACAAACCTTCACTACTGCAACCCGTTCCCGACTTAAGGAGTACATTACACACCACACTCAGCGCACGCACAAATGCACGCAAAAAACTACGGCCAATCATTGGGTACGGGCCTGACCAACCACGGTACGACGCACTATGGTATTCCCAAAAAGCGCACCGGTGGACAGATGTCGTAACTTAAAGGGACCACATCACAAGCAGAGCTGCAACGAGCACCACAATAGCTGCAAAAGCCACCCCAACAACGCCGTTCAGTTCATCAAGCTCTGCCCTCATTCCGTCCTCCACAGCTCTGTCCTCTTCTTCCATCCAGTACTGATTGTTTCGTTCCTCAAGCAGCACATCGCGTGCCTCCCTCATGTCTGCGACCAAGTCATCAATCACTTCCATGGCCCTACTGGGGTACTCAGGGTCCACTTCTTCAAAGTAACCACATGCGTACTCATCCTGGTGACAATCAACAAATAGTTCAAGTGGTGTGAGACGGTGAGCACAACACAAGATCATGACCAGTACCTGAAATGTTCACAGTACGCAGTACGATAGATAGTTGAATCGGAACACAAACAAACCATCTTACCTGCTTAGGACAACATGCGTATCTTCTGCGGTAGTTGTCATGGTGCTCCACGATTTTGGCCTCCCGCTGACAGTGACAGTTATACGTCATAGTGCACTCGGAGTAAGTACATTCAGACTCTGAAGAACTACTACTGTCACACCCCCCACAGCTGCGGCCCGTGGACCACTCTGTACTAGTGAGTCCCAGTTTCTCAGTTGGGAGGGGCAGATTGTAATTTACACTACTAAGTAGGGGAATGGGATTGTTACCATACAATGCAGGGTTAAATAGAGAAAGTGATGCACTGAAGAATTGATTGCATGGGCAGTGCTGATGTTCATTAAATACTAACCAAATCCCACCCCATTAACACTATCTCCTGAACTACCTGGATTACAACGTTCGTGGCCCACCAACCTCCCCCCCATAGTATTAATTAAAGCCAACGTGCAGGACCTGTAACTGCACTTCCAATCTGGGGTGCATTAAAGGAAGCAATAAGTACCATGTACGGGAGTTCACACATGCATGCTCCACAATGGCATACAATCCAACCACCATTTCAGTCAATCATCGCTTGCCTTTTACAGCCACACAACGACATTTTTTAATGGGAGGTTGGGAACAGTATTTTCCCCGATATCATTGCAGTGTCCATCCGTGCCTGAACCTAACATCATCCCGGGTTGTGCAACATGGTTAGTTGGGTTAGCACTGTCATTGCCCGAATTACCTGCTGCCGGTAAGCAGAACACACCCACAATGCGTCCACCTAACACAGCGGGAGACATTGCAGGCGACTGCGGTAGCCACACGAGGCACACCATCAACAAGCCGTCCCATACACACTCACAAATTGCACCCACAGCATTGTCAAACAACATCACAACAATTACGTATTACACATACATATACACATTACCGTCAACTTTAACAGCAGAAACATTATATTTTAATGACATGAGTACGATTACATGTACTACTCTCAGCCTTCTCTAAAAGCACCGTACACCGTACTCAAACAAGTACACCTCGGAGTATAAGTTTTGCACTGTACGGCACTGACAATTACGCCTGAACACCTCTGCTGCAACGGAGACCGCCATTTAGCAGTCGCAACTCAATGTGGGTAGTTGCCACTGAACAAATCCTCTACCGCGATGACATCATCGGGGTAATCCGCATCAACATCCGCACGCGGGTTGCAGCAAGTGTTCTTATAGTGGCCAAGGTCACCACATTTAGAACACCTACGAGGTTTCCACCCTTGAGTTTGAGATTCAACCCTTCTCTTTTTTGGCCTCCCAGCTCCCCGTGGATTCTTAGGTGGCAGTATACGCCTGTTGAAGTCTTCATCTAGGTCATCGCCTCCAACGACGAGCCCCGTATCACCATCAACAACTCCAGAATCATGTGTCTCCATCGGATGTACTGCATTCATATAAATAGTCATCTGCGTTGGGGCCTTGTAACAAGGCTTCACATAATCATACACGTATAACTTCTCTCGCTCAATGACAGCCATGGCATGCACGCACGGAAGGCCACGAAGCTGCCACCACTTGCAACTACATGTCCCGTCTCTTAGTCTCACAACCAACAAGCGGTCATTTGTTAACCGCACACTGTACTCCCCAATGCCACGGTTGAACCGCTGCACCTCAACAACGGACCCCATCTTGTCGCAAATTTTCTTCAGCTTCTTCTCTATCCTTTCACCCACACCATTCTTCCAGTTGGCAACACCAATCTTGCGGTTGTCCATCTTACACCCCAACTTCTGCAAATGCCCACTCATAAGGCTCGGGATGGACATCTGTCGCAGCGCACGCATCCAATTGTTCCAACTTTCTATGGGGTTGTTGTTTAGTTTTCCCCACCTTTCCTTCAAGAACTTCGACTGCACCCACCGCTCTGGTTCATTCTCCTCCACCTAGCTCGCCAACTCCCGCTTGTACTTCCTTAGCTCAGCTAAGGCCAAATCATACTCGGCCCCCGTTGGAGCATATGCCACCCGATCGAACATTTCCTTCAGTAGATCCTTCGATGCGTCCCTCCTGATGCCAAGTTTAGCTGCTCTTCCCAGAAATTTTCCCTCAAATGTCGCACACAGTACGAGTGGTTCTCCACCCCAAACACTTTAGCCACTGCATACAGAACTCCCTCATTCCTATCAGACATTATCACAGGCTTCAGGCCTCCTATACACTCATGCACGACTGTCAAAAACCACAACCAGTCCTCTTTGTTCTCCCCTGCAACAACTGCGTATGCTACATCAAATAGATGGTCATCAGCATCCAACGCAGTTGCGGCCATCAACGTCCCCTCGTACGGCCCACTAAGATGCGTGCCATCCACAAACAACATCTTCCGACATCCCAATATGAACCCATTCAGTGACGCCCCGTACGCGACATACATTCGCTTGAACCTACTACCTTCTACCTCAAAGAACGCTTTGGAATCAGGATTGGCTCTCACAATCACTGCACACATCCATGGCAACACCTTGTAGTGATCCTCCGGCCTTCCCATCACAAGCATCCGTACGTACTCCCGCGCCCTCCAGGCTTGCATGTATGTCATTTTCACTCCTAACTCTAGCTCTAAGTCCTTCATCAGCTCAGTCGGTGCGTAATCCATAGACAGTCGAACCTTACCATCAATCACTCGCGCCAGCAGCTTCGCCCTCATCCTTCTATGACCCCACCTTCCCATTTAACATTGCACACCAACACTATGCACATGCTCCCCTGTAAAGTCCTTCACAATCATTCCATCTATCCTCCGGTGACCCCTAACGCACATGTAAAATGGGCATCCTTCTGCAGTACACCTTACTACAATTCGTTGCAGGCAGTTCCGCTCAAGCACATAGTCAAATCTGTTTGCTATCGCATACTTCCATATCGTACACCTGAATGCATCCGCAGAAGGAAACAACTGCCCTTTTCCCTTTATTACATTCTTCCAAATTGACCTCCTCCTTAGGTACGCCTCCGCTTCCACTCCTGATCGCGCCCATACGACTCTTTCCTCATCTGCATCGGACTCAGACGCTGAGTCCGAGTCAACAATACCTTCATCTCCCATGACATTCACTTGCGCCACTCTTCCCACTTCCTTCCCCCTTCCTGGTGCGGCCTTCTTCGCTCCCCCGGACCCATCATTCCTGCATACATATCATATTAATCCATCAATCACAACATTAAAATACCCTAATCCTATGTGCACATCATATCACAGTTAACCTAAACAGAATTCACATGTCACAGAATCTACCTTGCACCATTCAGCACACAGGGAAGACCACGTACATTCTGTCGTTCGTCGTCCCGCCTGCCCCCGCTTGCCCCCACCTGCTCGCACACCTGCCACTGCCGCACCCCCACCACCAACTTCTACTTGCTCACATTTCCCTACTACACCAGCACGGGGGCCATCCTTCCCCACAATATAAACGTATGCATGCCCATCGTTGCCTCTGACTAACTTCACAACATCCTCATCTTTCTCCAGTGCCATTAACATTCTCCGGTCAAACTTCAAACTATACCACATATGCGGCCCTCTTACACTCTCCCCTATCTCTCTCTCCAACAACTTCAACACGTCACCTACTCCCATCCTCGGTGAAATCCATACACATGCATTCCTCCCACCCACATATGTCATTAATCCATTCACCCCATCATCCAACACCCCACCTCAACAGACATACACAGCAATCTCTCTCATATGCACAACTATATCACCCGTTGAATTGCTTTGCATCATCATTACTCCTTGTACTAAACTTGATTTGCTTCATAAATTCGCCCATGCCACCTGCACACAACAATCAAGTTTCACCAACTACACTTCTCAACAATGACGACATATTTCCCCCACTTACACATGAATTCGTTCCCCTACATATAACCACTACCCTCTTCGACATTTCCATACCTTCACTGGTTACCATCTTTCATTCTGCCAACAACTATCCGTCACAGATAACTATGTCATCCCAGGATAACACCTACTATTATCCTGGGATATACCTTCATCGTTTACTTCTGACACAATGACTTACCCATGTGTTAACACCCCACAACCTTCACCTACTTACATCATGTGACATTTCATTACATTAACTGACTACAACTCAGTAACAACACATATAACGCTCCAACCCCACTAACTTCACCCCACTCTCACTACAGTGAACACTCTTCCTCACTCACTGAAATTGAGTACCTACATGTCAAGCACATACAGATCTACACACTCAGTTACTGACACTGCCAACCCTTACCTTCAATTCAACTGGCAACTTATTTGAACTGGAAATTACTTACCTCTGCTTTGCTGCTTCTTGGTCCACGATTTCTTCCCTCCAAATGCATCACACAATTTCTGCCCTTCTCCCACCTCCTCACCAGCTCGGGTAGGTGTTCCCGCCACAAACTCAGCCACCAATTACTAACTTTGCTAGACTGAGAGGTTGATAGAGAAAGAGAGATGGACAGAGAAAGAGATTGAGAGAGAGAGAGAAAGGTCTCAAGTTGGGTATGTTTCCCACGTGAGCACAGCCCTCACTAGCTCCACTTGGTCTTCCTCTCACCACAAGGGTACAACAGGAAAACAACTTCGACAGAGACGTTGCCAGCACAAAGTAAGCTGACGCTTTTGTCTGCTTAAAATAACAATTTCAAGTAAAAGTAACAGCTTCTAGTAATATTAAAATTAAAGCAACACTCTGAAGCAATTTTCCCATAGCCCTTTCTTCTTCTTCGTTTTTTTAATCTTCTGGAGGTACAAACAAAAATAGGAGCATTAAATACAAAAAAACAATGATGCAGTGAGAGGTTGGGAGGTCAATTGCTGCAGCCTTCTCCCCACTTTCCCAAATCACCACAACATAGCGGTAATGGGTTAGAAGAATAACTGCCTACATTCATGTTAAATAGGGGGAGGCTAGGTACGGGGAAAAAAAAGAAGGGAAGAAGAGGTTGAGCACTGTAAAAGAAGAAGAAGGAAATCATAGAGAAGCAAGGGGGAAAAAAAAATAGAGGGCTCGGTGAAAAAAAAGAGGGCAAGAGAAGAAGAAGGAGAACATAAGCAGAGACCTAAATTGCAGAAATAAAGCAGCAAAATCTGACAAAGAAGAGGAAGTGAAATAGAAGTAACACACTTATCATTCTCTACAAAATCGGAGTTTTGAAGGTAAAGAGTCAGTAGAGTTTGGTTGATTCTCATCTTCTGGATGTCTTCGATCTCTGGCTTCATGTCCATCATGATCAAACAAAACAAACTTCAAGTTGCTGTGTAACTGCAACGTTATAAATGGGTCACCAAGGTGATAAATGGAGAACCAAGTACAACCCTTGCCGACGCCCCCCCCCCAAAAAAAGTGTCCCGCTGGATTCACAACCAAATTGTATTCTTAGGAATCTCTGGGCCTTTCAAGACTCTAAATATATAGAATCCTTCGGGATTCAAAATTTGGATCCTTTGGGATCCCAAGTTTTTAGGGACTCAAATAAACCGGATCCTTTGGGATCCTAGGTCCCACCAGACCCTTGAAATCAAGAATCCTATTGGATCTCGAGTCTTGCCGGACTCACAATACCTATGGATTTTATCGAACCCTCGGTCCTGTTAGACCCGGAAAACAAAGGATATTGTTGGATCCAAGGTTTTGCCGAACCGTAAAAAAAGAAGAACTAGGATGTATATCATGTTTTGCCATGCGTGATGTTGTCCAATGGCTAGAGAAATTCCACAAATGAAGTACCAAAATAAAAGAGATACAAAAGGAACAAGTCAGAAATGTTAATCTTTGATAATCATTTGGTTAAAAAAAAAAAAAATTTAAAGACTAATCCTTTCTTCTCGTCGATCCAGATCAAACGATCGCGTTGTATGTGTTTGCAAAAAGGGAGTTTCATAAACTCGAATGTAGATTTATCTAAGTTAGACAAAACACCCAAAAAAAAAAAAAAGTACTATATATGATATACCTGTAAATTAGGATTTGATAAGGTAGTGTATGGGGAAAAATATGAAGGCCTTGGCAAATATGATAAATGGGCTACCCAAATAACTAAATTAAAATGAATGGTGGGTTCGAATTGTTGGCAGAATTCCAAAATCAAGGATGTTTACTTTAATGGTGATCTTGTCATAAAAATACGTTTGCCTGGGTGATTATAACACGCGTTGCAAAGCAAATAAGCCAACTCAAATTAGTAGACTGCCGTTTGTGGCTGCATAAGTCTCAGAATTAGTGGGGAAGTTCATGAATCAACTTGGGAATTGGAAAAGCACACAAGACAAAAATGACATGTGAATGCAAGGGCGAAATTCAGAAAGGGAAAAAACTATGTTAAAATGAAGTATTGACTAGAACTATGGTGACTTGACTATAATAAGAATACATAGGAAGCTCGATATAAATATTTGGGTTCAGTCTAAATCGAAGTCCTCAAACGGGCTCAAACCGATACCCCTCTCTTCACAAATTTTTTTTTTCTCCAAGGTCGATTGGACCTTACCCGCTCAAGCGCCAAAAAGTCAAGCTTCCCAATACAGAAACCGACCCCCTCAAATTTTCAGGTCCAATAAATGGACAAAAAAAACATTATTCGTTTTCCCCCTCTTTAATGAAAGGCTAAAGTTACAGTTCTATGATTTTTTGTTACACGTTGCGTAATCAAAACAAATTAAAAAAAAGGAGCTTTTCAAAAAGTCGTAGCCTTTTTCAAATAATAAGTACGTCAAAATAAACTAGACTCGAGCCAAACGTACAATGAAGGTTACTAAACTTCCCCCTTTCATGACGTAAGCCTAAATAAAATTCGGGTTAAGAACTACGTCGATTTGATCCTATTAAAGGTATGTAGGAAACCTACAAAAAAACTCTTCCCCACGTCAATTTGTTACACTTTGCGTAATCAAAGCAAATTAAAAAAAAGGAGCTTTTCAAAAAGTCGTAGCCTTTTTCAAATAATAAGTACGTCAAAATAAACTAGACTCGAGCTAAACGTACAATGAAGGTTACTAAACTTCCCCCTTCCATGACGTAAGCCTAAATAAAATTCGGGTCAAGAATTACGTCGATTTGATCCCATTAAAGGTATGTAGGAAACCTACAAAAAAACTTTGGGTGCAATCGTATGTTAAAGATATTAATTGACCGACCCCAATCAAGGCTAAGTTGGTAAATAAAAATCGTGAAATGGCTAAAAATACAACTTAGCCATGAGTTCAAAAAAAATTCAAATATCAAAATTGAACCAAAATTATGGTCGCTTTTTAGGCCAACATAAATAACTAAAATCATATCTAATGGTTAATAACTTAACCAAAATAAAAGACAAATTAAATCAAATAAAATTAAAGAACTACAGTTGGTTTGATCCTCTATAAAAGAGGTATGTAGGTAACTCACGACAAAGAGTGAGCGCAACCCAAATTCCAAATCAAACAAAATCACTCGTTTCCTGACCTACACATGAAGAATGTGTACGTATAGTACTCTTTCTAGAAGGTGCCTTTACAGCCACTATCTAATGCAATTAAGTTTTGGATACGGGCGATTCGACATTAAAAGAATGATAATTGTCGATCCAAATTATAAGTCTTATTAACACCAAAAAAAAAAAAAGAAAAAGAATAAGTTGGAATCAAAAGGTGGTCTCCCGAGGGGGGGACGTAAGTAAGGAGGTTCATCCTCTTGAATAGGGTCGTACTTAAGATAAACCAATGTATATTTTTGTACGTCGGAAAGTTGTATTGTGTATATGATTTTTTTTAATTAGATTTTTGCTCAACATAATTTTTGGCACGCGTGATGGGACCCTATTTTTCTTTTCATCTCTGATTTGTTGATGTTTACTAATATGCGGTATTTTCTGTCTTTTATTTGTTTTGTGTTTTGTGTGTTCTTTCTTACTTAGAAAGAGGGCACCTCAAGTAAACCGTTAACTTCAATGAGCTTCCCGTCACCATCGTGGTTAAGCATGGGATGCTTAAAGCAAGGAAAAATGTCCAGATCGCCTTCACAATAGGCCCACGATCCATCCTTGCTGAATTTCCATTGTCAAATCCAATGAAACCTCTACGGGCTCTTGAAAGGTCAAGCAGGCCTGCTGCTATGACCGACAGACCGCTAACCCAGAAAGCGGTCAAGAAGCTGAAGTACAATAAGCGCAGAAGCGACAATCTCCGCGCTAAGTCTAGCACGCCCAAACTAACTCCATCACCAGCCCTGGAGCTAGCCAAAATGACTTTGAGGAGGGCTTCTCAACAAAGGCCATCCTTCACAGCATGACCGTCAATGGCTACGCCACATAACCCAGTGCCAGTTCGCCGCTATAGGCCTATTCCAACTTGCAGGGAACCTTAACGAGGGAGGCATTAGCAAACTGAGCCACAACCCTATCAAGGCAGGCTCGGGTTCCTAACCTAACCCTGAGTCAAACTCAGGTCCCCACTTTAGCCCCAACACAGGTTTGGGTTCCTGCATGCACCAGGAAGAGGGCAAGGCTAAGTAAAAAACCCCAACCTTAAAGAATCCCAATAAGTCATTTGAGGAAGGAATTTTAGGAGTCAAAAAGGCTCCTCAAGTCTGCTCGATAAGGCGGATCATCATCGGGACTATCCCTATTGATATTCTCGTGGCTAAGGTGATGATGACCTCCTACTCGGAGGAGGTAACAACACCTAAAACTCTGAAGGTTAAATTCGTTAAAGCCTTGGCCTCAAGCACCCCTACTATGGTGCCCAGAACCCTACAGGTTAGGGAGGCTACTTCTCCTCCAATTCCTGTAAAAGGCAGGAGGATATTGCCTTCCAAATCACAAAGCCAAAGTGACCTGTCCTTAGAAGTGGTGGGATCACAAGTTTATAGTGGCCCGATCACAAGATCAAGGGCCAAAGCCTTAACATACGCTAAGGTGACTTTGCAATCTTCTGTCACCACCCTCAGCCAAGGTAGGGACCAACCCGAAGAATAAGATGAGGTTACAAGTCTACGATCTCAAAACGCTTTTCCATGAAGAGGAATTGTCGGCTTTTATCCCACAAGGCCAACTTAGCCAGGATGATCAAGGCGACAACATGCCAGTCTTAGTGACTAATACTCCAATCCTCGAGGAACAAATGCAAGAGCTGTGAAGGAGGCTTGCAGAAAAAGAGACCAAATCGCTAACCTTGCTGCTCGCTTTGAAAACGGAGAGCTAGAAAAAAATAATAAGGCTGACAGCAGCAACACAGTTATCACTCCACAAAATATCAAGGAGGTGA
>JAKOGI010001009.1:335000-336223 GCA_029747015.1 Carnegiea gigantea | reverse complement strand
ATATAAAGTATATATACATACACACACCCACATGTGTGTGTGTGTATATATATATATATATATATATATATATATATATATATATATATATATATATATGTATGTACATGGACATATATACTATATATATATATATATATATATATATATATATATATATATATATATATATAAATAAATAAATATAATATATATATACATATACATATATATGATATATATTATATTAACATATAAGATATATTTATATATTATACATACATATGTATAATCAAATATATAAGTACACACACACACACACACACGCATATATATATATATACATCTGTGTGTGTGTGTGTGTATGTGTGTATTTATGTGTGTGTGTGTGTATATATATATATCTCTATATATATACATATATACATACATATACGTGTGTGTGTGTAAGTTGAATTATGAAGTGTTTGAATGCGTACATGTGCCCCCCTAGCCTTTCTATGTCATTAAGTTTGATTATTTGTATAAGGGTGAGTTTTGAAAAAGAAGATTTTCATGTTTTGAAATGATGGTAGCCATAATTATTAGTGCATGATGGCCTATTTTGATTAAATGAATACAGTTTTGGGAGTTAACTCACTTGAACAGAGGAATCTCTAAAGAGTTTTACAAAGGCGTGAGTTGTATGATAAAAGATTTCATTATGAGAAGCAGAAAACTTATTAGCCGCTATGCCCCGTACGCTTTAAATAGGCTAAGGTAATGTGCTTTGGATAATATGATATGAATAATGTTAGCCTAGGAAATAGGTCCTGGTACTAAGAAACCCTAGAAGACCCTGACGAGGGTAATGGTCCGACATGTTATATGTAGCCGTCCTAGGAGTAAGAGTTTAAGCGTGAGCGTTAGGTCTCACTATGGGTTGAGAATAGATCTCCCCTAATCAGCACCCTATAATGATCTTATGCCAGATGTATTTTCCTAATAAGCGAAGAAAAAGCAGTCAACATTACGCCATTTCAAGTATTTCAGAAAGAAAGTTTTTATGGGTCATTAAGAGGCCAGATGAATGAAACGTGAAAAGCTTATAAGGGTCAGTATGCAACCGATATGAAAGAGACCTCTTTTAAAGAATATGAGCCTCAAGAGGCTAAATGAAGTATTTTCAGTAAAAAGAAAGAAAACTTCCTGTGTATCACATGTGCATATTCCAAGTATAACTTATGAATGAGATGCTAAGTGTG
>JAKOGI010001009.1:177500-325000 GCA_029747015.1 Carnegiea gigantea | reverse complement strand
ATTTGATTTATTTTAGAAATACAAAGAGAAGAAGCAATAAATTAGAGTAGTAAAATTATTGAGAATTAAACTAGCTTTTTGACATAATCTTTTCTCGTGGGATTGATCCTTACCTTCCTATGCTATAAATATTATCTATAAATCGAAGTAGTGGTTGAATTTGTACCTCTACGACAAGCTATACAAATTTTGGCGCTGTTGCGGGGGAAGAAAATATGATCGCTAATTTACTTCTATTTAATTTTACTACTTTTATTATTTTGTTTTAGCTCTAGTGTTTTATTTTTGTAGTTTGTTTTAGTTTATGAGATTAAGGAGTGGTCGCATGATCGAAAACCAAATCGAGCATACGTTTGAGGTGTTTGAAAGTAAAGACATCATGTATGCTTAGCGGAGAAGATCCAACTAGAGGATACATTAGCTTTATGACGCCGAGCCAATGACTGTAAACAAAGGCGCTGGCTGGGAGGCAACCCAACATTTTTCAGGGAAGTTTTTAATTCACTTTCAGCATCTTCTTTTCTTTTATTAATTAGCATGCATTAGGGACTATGCATGAATTAAGTGTGGGGGGTGTATCCTACATTTAATTCCTGCAGCATTTATTCTGAAAAAACAAATTTTCTTATAAATAATGTATGATATGAGTTTATGCTAGGCTTTCTTGCTTAAAAATTTTTGTTTTCTTAGTTATTTATAATTTATTCTTCTATAAGTGAAGACTTCTGAGCATGCTAGCTGTCATTCAGAGAAGTCTGAGTTGATGCTCATATATCTTTTTAATGAGTACCTGTCATGATTGTTAATCTTATTTGATCGTGTATTATATCCGCTTCAGAGGTAATAAAATGACCTAGCCTATTTTCTAGACTAATGAATTAGTAGAATAACTCAAAAAAAAAAAAGAAAAAAAAAAGAGAGTCAAAGTCAGGAATGACAAGTACTCCTTTGAGGCATGCGCTACTGGGTGCTACCCGTTGAGGTAATACTACCACTGGAAAGCTTGCTTCCCATGCTAATGAGTCAATAAAATAAATAAAAATAATGATGAAAATAAAATGTTTGCTTCAACACCTCTATTCGGGTGAGTGTGAGATAGGGAGTGTTTAATTTCTAGGACCCTATATGGGCCTCGAGTATGTAAGCAAGTGGAGTTAGGGGGGAAAAAAAGAAGAAGAAGAAAAAAAAAAGTACAAGGCAAGTTTAGAATCAATTTCAATGAGTTATTCTTTCTAGCCATACCGTGCTTCAACTTTTCTTACATAAACTTTTTAGACCTCTTGTTCGGTGTATGCATACTTAAAAGAGATGGATAATTATTGATCTTGTTGCTTCATTAAGGAAATGTTGTGAGGTTGATGAAGAAATTCTTTGATGGCAGTTGGATGTATAGTAGTTATTCACTTGTTGGAAGGAAAACTAATTAATTTTCAATAAAATTGTTTTTAAAGCAAGCTAATGCCTAGTATGAATATCATAGTTATGCATGACTTTATAAGAAAGAAAGAGGGTCATTTTTTAGGTTGAGTCTGAGATTTCTTTACACGAGGACGTTCAAAGTCTAAGTGTGGGGGAATTTGATAAGTCAAAAATCATACATTATTTTAATAATTATTTTGATTATATTATATATATTATTTTGTCTAATTTACTTTATTTTATATATTTTTCAGGTTTAGCGTTAATAAAATAAAGAGAAGAAGGGAAGACGTTGAAGTTCGACACGCTTGGCTATCAAATCGGTCCAAAAATAATAATTTATGAAAAATATTATTTCCATAATGATTTATTTGGGCTAGAGTTATAAGAGTTGAAGAGAAGCTAGAAGTCTTGAGAGAGAAGGAGTCTAAGAGAAAAAAAACCCTAGTCACTAAAACCTAAGCCCATATGATGCCTAACCCCAACCTTTCTCACCATAAATCATCCCCTCACCATCATCACACTTCATCATCATCATCTACCAGACACATAGCCCACGGCAGCTCCTTCAACACACAACCCCACGGCCACCTTCTTTCAGTCTCCATCCCCAAACCTCACACCATCATCACGGCTCCATCATCATCAATCTCCTCCAATCAACATTCCACGGCCTTCGACCTCCTCACGCCTAGCCCATAATCATGCAGCCTTCTTTCTCCTCCACCATAAGCATCATTCATCACCATCTTCATCATCAAAGTAGGAGTGCTTTATTTTTATTTTATATATTTTTTTGTTGTTTAGATTATTGTTAAACATGATTTATTTGGGCGAATTTGATAATTTTATTTTTAATATGAGTGAGTAATTTCCTTGTTCTTAGTATAATCTATTTAAAACCATACTAAATTAATTATTTTGAAACAAGTTTTATACTTTATTATCTAGTTGATTTTTATTCATGATTCTATAGCAATTAGTACTTATTGTTCATGATATTCGTGTTATTTTAATTAGAATGTATGCTAGTTAGTTTAATACAAATTCATATGATAGTTTAAAAGGCTTTAATACGTAAAAATTATAGTCTTTTAAGCATTAGTATCACCCTAATTAATCATGGATGGCTTAAGCCCATATCTTTTAATTAGGTAATCGTTATAGATCTTTGTTAAATTAGCTTACTGGTAAATTGATTACAAGGCATTGGATGATATTTTTCTAATGCTTAATGCTCTAGTTTGATTAAATTCTTGAGCTGGTATGAGGGTTATCAAAATTAGTAGGGTTTATATTAGGGTTGAACCTAAGTAAGCTATAATTTAAGGAAAAACGGGAAAGATCCGCTGATGGGTGTCTTCTACAGTCTAACTCATAGATAAAATCAATTTGTGTGTTGATGATAAATAGTAATTTGCATGGTGGATATAGATTATGCTAAGCATTTTTCATAAATTTAGTATCTTTGATAATTATTTGTTGCGTCTTAGTTAATTTGTTTAGTTTGTCAATTTTTATTCTTCAATTATTAGCTTTAATATAAATTTCATTTATTCCTCCCCAAAGAGTAGTCTTTTAGGAGTGTCTTGATAATGTTAGATCAGTTAGATTTTGATTTTTAGTATGACTATAATTTTCAGCTTTAATTTGTATTCTGTTTTGCTGCTTAATTACCAGTTTGTCAGAAATTAGGTTAAAAATAGTTCCTTTTGAGTTTTTTCAAGTTTTAATCCATCCTAGGGTTTATATAGTGTCCTATTCTGCCTCTGTTCAATTTCGAAATTTTTCAAAATTATTTGATAATTTTTCAGAATTATTTCGTGAATTGGATATGTGCAGGTTTTTATTTCAATAAGCCTGAAAATTACGTTTTTAATTTTTATTTCATGTTATTTAGGTCCTGTTGAGTGCAAAAAATTACATCCTAAAATTTGGGCAATTTTGTTATTTATTTTCATATTTATATTAGTTCAGTTTATTTCTCTCTAATTTCAGATTTTATTTTCTGTCGGCATTTTCTGGAGTTAACTTTCTCTTTTGATTTTTCTGAATTTAATTATATGTAATCTTGGAGTTATAAATTTATAAAGTTGCGAAATATTAATTTGGATTACTTTTTGTAATTTTTAACATTAATTTTCTGCTTGTTATTTTCTGTTTTAATTTTTAGTTGAATATTGTGTTATTATTTCTGTTTTTATTTTTCCAGATTATTTAGGATAGTTATTCACTGTTCTATTTCTAGAATTAAATTTAGAATATTTAGGAGCAACATTAAGTATTTTTTCAGATTTTTATTTATTAAATTTGATTTATTTTAGAAATACAAAGAGAAGAAGCAATAAATTAGAGTAGTAAAATTATTGAGAATTAAACTAGCTTTTTGACATACTCTTTCCTCGTGGGATCGATCCTTACCTTCCTATGCTATAAATATTATCTATAAATCGATGTAGTGGTTGAATTTGTACCTCTACGACAAGCTATACAAATTTTGGCGCTGTTGCGAGGGAAAGAAAATATGATCGTTAGTTTACTTCTATTTAATTTTACTACTTTTATTGTTTTGTTTTAGCTCTAGTGTTTTATTTTTATAGTTTGTTTTAGTTTATGAGATTAAGGAGTAGTCGCATGATCGAAAACAAAATCGAGCATACGTTTGAGGTGTTTGAAAGTAAAGACATCATGCATGCTTAGTGGAGAAGATCCAACTAGAGGATACA
Organism: Carnegiea gigantea; assembly: GCA_029747015.1. Classification (NCBI taxonomy): domain Eukaryota; kingdom Viridiplantae; phylum Streptophyta; class Magnoliopsida; order Caryophyllales; family Cactaceae; genus Carnegiea; species Carnegiea gigantea. Next base: position 320,855 of record JAKOGI010001009.1, on the reverse strand, counting down.
TTAGCTTCATGACGCCGAGCCAATGACTGTAAATAAAGGTGCTGGTTGGGAGGCAACCCAACATTTTTCAGGGAAGTTTTTAATTCGCTTTCAGCATCTTCTTTTCTTTTACTAATTAGCATGCATTAGGGACTATGCATGAATTAATTGTGGGGGGTGTATCCTACATTTATTTCCTGTAGCATTTATTCTGAAAAAACAAAATTTCTTATAAATAATGCATGATATGAGTTTATGCTAGGCTTGCTTGCTTAAAAATTTTTGTTTTCTTAACTATTTATAATTTATTCTTCTATAAGTGAAAACTTCTGAGCATGATAGCTGTCATTCAGAGAAGTCTGAGTTGATCCTCATATATCTCTTCAATGAGTACCTGTCATGATTGCTCATCTTATTTGGTCATGTATTATATCCGCTTCAGAGGTAATAAAATGACCTAACCTATTTCCTAAACTATTGAATTAGTAGAATAACTCAAAAAAAAAGAAAAAAAAAAGAGAGTCAAAGTCAGGAATGACAAGTACTCCTTTGAGGCATGCGCTACTGCGTACTACCCATTGAGGCAATAATGTCGCTGGAAAGCTTACTTCCCATGCTAGTGAGTCAATAAAATAAATAAAAATAATGATGAAAATAAAATATTTGCTCCAACTCCTCTATTCGGGTGAGTGTGAGACAGGGAGTGTTTAATTTCTAGGACCCTATATGGGCCTCGAACATGTGAGCAAGTGGAGTTAGGGGGGAAAAAAAGAAGAAGAACAAGAAAAAAAAAAGTACAAGGCAAGTTTAGAATCAATTTTAATGAGTTATGCTTTCTAGCCATACTGTGCTTTAACTTTTCTTACATAAGGTTTTTAGACCACTTGTTCGGTGTATGCATACTTAAAAGAGATGGATAATTATTGATCTTGTTGATTCATTAAGGAAATGTTGTGAGGTTGATGAAGAAATTCTTTGATGGCAGTTGGATATCTAGTAGTTATTCACTTGTTAGAAAGAAAACTAATTAATTTTCAATAAAACTATTTTTAAAGCAAGCCAATGCCTAGTATGAATATCATATTTATGGATGACTTTATAAGAAAGAAAGAGAGTCATTTTTTAGGTTGAGTCTGAGATTTCTTTACAGGAGGACGTTCAAAGTCTAAATGTGGGGAAATTTGTTAAGTCAAAAATCATGCATTATTTTAATAATTATTTTGATTATATTCTATATATATATTATTTCGTCTAATTTACTTTATTTTATATATTTTTCAGGTTTAGCGTTAATAAAATAAAGGGAAGAAGGGAAGACGTTGAAGTTCGACACGCTTAGCTATCAAGTCGGTCCAAAAATAATAATTTATGAAAAATATTATCTCCATAATGATTTATTTGGGCTAGAGTTACAAGAGTTGAAGAGAAGCTAGAAGTCTTGAGAGAGAAGGAGTTTAAGAGAAAAAAAAACCCTAGTCACTAAAACCTAAGCTAATATCACGCCTAACCCTAACCTTTCTCACCATAAATCATCCCCTCACCATCATCACACTTCATCACCATCATCTACCAGACACATAGCCCACGACAGCTCCTTCAACACACAACCCCACGGCCACCTTCTTTCAGTCTCCATCCCCAAACCTCACACCATCATCACGGCTCCATCATCATCAATCTCCTCCAATCAACATTCCACAGCGTTCAACCTCCTCACGCCTAGCCCATAATCACGCAGCCTTCTTTCTCCTCCACCATAAGCATCATTCATCACCGTCTTCATCATCAAAGTAGGAGTGCTTTATTTTTATTTTATATATTTTTTGTTGTTTAGATTATTGTTAAACATAATTTATTTGGGCGAATTTAATAATTTTATTTTTAATATGAGTGAGTAATTTCCTTGTTCTTAGTATAATCTATTTGAAACCATGCTAAATTAATTATTTTGAAACAAGTTTTACACTTTATTGTATAGTTGATTTTTATTCATGATTCTATAATACTTAGTATTTATCGTTTGTGATATTCGTATTATATTAATTAAAATGCATGCTAGTTAGTTTAATACAAATTCATATGATAGTTTAAAAGGCTTTAATATGTAAAAGTTATAGTCTTTTAAGTATTAGTATAATCCTAATTAATCATGGATGGCTAAAACCCATATCTTTTAATTAGGTAATCGTTATAGATCTTTGTTAAATCAGCTTACTGGTAAATTGATTACAAGGCGTTGGATAATGTTTTTCTAATACTTAATGCTCTAGTTTGATTAAATTCTTGCGCTGGTGTGAGGGTTATCAAAATTAGTAGGTTTTATATTAGGGCTGGACCTAAGTAAGCTATAATTTAAGGAAAAACGGGGAAGATCCGCTGATGGGTGTCTTCTACAGTCTAACTCATAGATAAAATCAATTTGTGTGTTGATGATAAATAGTAATTTGCATGGTGGATATAGATTATGCTAAGCATTTTTCATAAATTTGGTATCTTTGATAATTATTTGTTGCATCCTAGTTAATTTGTTTAGTTTGTTAATTTTTATTCTTCAATTATTAGCTTTAATATATATTTCGTTTACCCCTCCAAAAGAGTAGTCTTTTAGGAGTGTCTTGGTAATATTAGATCAGTTAGATTTTGATTTTTAGTGTGACTATAATTTTCAGATTTAATTTATATTCTGTTTTGTCGCTTAATTACCGATTTGTTAGAAATTAGGTTAAAAATAGTTCCTTTTGAGTTTTTTCAAGTTTTAATCCATTCTAGGGTTTATATAGTGTCCTATTCTGCCTCTATTTAATTTCAGGATTTTTGGAAATTATTTGATAATTTTTCAGAATTATTTCATGAATTGGATATGTGCAGGTTTTTATTTCAATAAGTCTGAAAATAACGTTTTTAATTTTTATTTCATGTTTTTTAGGTCCTGTTACATCCAAAAAATTACATCCTAAACTCTGGGCAATTGCGTTATTTATTTTCGTATTTATATTAGTTCAGTTTATCTTCTCTAATTTCATATTTTATTTTCTGTCTGCATTTTTTGGAGTTAATTTTCTGTTTTGATTTTTCTAAATTTAATTATATATAATTTTGGAGTTATAAATTTATAAACTTGCAGAATATTAATTTGGATTACTTTTTATAATTTTTAATATTAATTTTCTGCGTGTTATTTTCTGTTTTAATTTTTAGTTGAATATTGTGTTATTATTTCTGTTTTTATTTTTCCAAATTAATTGGGATAGTTATTTACTGTTCTATTTCCAGAATTAAATTTAGAATATTTAGGAGCCACATTAAGTATTTTTCTAGATTTTTATTTATTAAATTTGATTTATTTTAGAAATACAAAGAGAAGAAGCAATAAATTAGAGTAGTAAAATTATTGAGAATTAAACTAGCTTTTTGACATAATCTTTCCTCGTGGGATCGATCCCTACTTTCCTATGCTATAAATATTATCTATAAATCGAAGTAGTGGTTGAATTTTGTAGCTCTACGACAAGTTATACAAATTTTCGCGCCGTTGCCGGGGAAAGAAAATAAGATCGTTAGTTTACTTCTACTTAATTTTACTACTTTTATTGTTGTGTTTTAGCTCTAGTATTTTATTTTTATAGTTTGTTTTAGTTTATGAGATTAAGGAGTGTCGCATGATCGAAAACAAAAAGGAGCATACGTTTGAGGTGTTTGAAAGTAAAGACATCATGTATGCTAAGTGGAGGAGATCCAACTAGAGGATCCATTAGCTTCATGACGTCGAGCCAATGACTGTAAACAAAGGCGTTAGTTGGGAGGCAACCCAACATTTTTCAGGGAAGTTTTTAATTCGTTTTCAGCATATTCTTTTCTTTTATTAATTAGCATGCATTAGAGACTATGCATGAATTAAGTGTGGGGGGTGTATCCTGCATTTAATTCCTGCAGTATTTATTCTAAAAAAAAATTTCTTACAAATAATGCATGATATGAGTTTATGCTTGGCTTGCTTGCTTAAAATTTTTTATTTTCTTAGCTATTTATAATTTATTCTTCTAAGAGTGAAGACTTCTGAGCATGCTAGAGAAGTCTGAGTTGATCCTCATATATCTCTTTAGTGAGTAACTGTCATGATTGTTCATCTTATTTGGACATGTATTATATCCGCTTCAGAGGTAATAAAATGATCTAGCCCATTTCTTAAACTATTGAATTAGTAGAATAAGTCAAAAAAAAGAAAAAAAAGAGAGTCAAAGTCGGGAATGACAAATACCCCTTTGAGGCATGCACTATTGGGTGCTATCCTTTGAGTCAATACTGCCACTGGAAAGCTTACTTCCCATGCCAGTGAGTCAATAAAATAAATAAAAATAATCATGAAAATAAAATGTTTGCTCCAGCACCTCTATGCGGGTGAGTGTGAGACAGGGAGTGTTTAATTTCTAGGACCCTATATGGATCTCGAATATGTGTGCAAGTGGAGTTAGGAAAAAAAAAAAAAGAAGAGGAACAAGCAAAAAAAATACAAGGCAAGTTTAGAATCAATTTCAATGAGTTATTCTTTCTAGCCAAACCATGCTTCAACTTTTTTTACGTAAACTTTTTAGACCTCTTGATCGGTATATGCATACTTAAAAGAGATGGATAATTATTGATCTTGTTGCTTCATTAAGGAAATATTGTGAGGTTGATGAAGAAACTCTTAGATGGCAGTTGGATGTCGAGTAGTTATTCACTTGTTGGACGGAAAACTAATTAATTTTCAATAAAACTGTTTTTAAAGCAAGCCAATGCCTAGTATGAATATCATAGTTATGCATGACTTTATAAGAAAGAAAAAGGGTCAGTTTTTAGGTCGAGTCTAAGATTTCTTTGCACGAGGACGTTCAAAGTTGAAGTGTGAGGGAATTTGTTAAGTCAAAAATCATACATTATTTTAATAATTATTTTGATTATATTATATATATTATTTCGTCTAATTTACTTTATTTTATATATTTTTCAGGTTTAGCATTAATAAAATAAAGAGGAGAGGAGAAGACGTTGAAATTCGGGTTTTACACGCTTGGCTATCAAGTCGGTCCAAAAATAATAATTTATGAAAAATATTATTTCCATAATGATTTATTTGGGCTAGAGCTACAAGAGTTGAAGAGAAGCTAGAAGTCTTGGGAGAGGAGGAGTCTAAAAGGAAAAAAAAAAACCCTAGTCACTAAAGCCTAAGCCCATATCACGCCTAACTCTAACCTTTCTCACCATAGATCATCCCCTCACCATCCACATTTCATCATCATCATCTACCAGACACATAGCCCACGGCAGCTCCTTCAACACACAACCCCACAGCTGCCTTCTTTCGGTCTCCATCCCCAAACCTCACACCATCATCATGGCTCCATCATCATCAATCTCCTCCAATCAACATTCCAAGGCCTTCAACCTCCTCACGCCTATCCCATAATCACGCAGCCTTCTTTCTCCTTCACATAAGCATCATTCATCACCATCTTCCGCATCAAAGTAGGAGTGCTTTATTTTTATTTTATATTTTTTTGTTGTTTAGATTATTGTTAAACATGAATTATTTAGGTGAATTTGGTAATTTGTTTTTTAATATGAGTGAGTAATTTCCTTGTGCTTAGCATAATTTATTTGAAACCATGCTAAATTAATTATTTTGAAACAAGTTTTATACTTTATTGTCTAGTTAATTTTTATTCATGATTCTATAGCAATTAATACTTACCGTTCATGATATTCCTGTTATTTTAATTAGAATGCGTGCTAGTTAGTTTAATACGAATTTAAATGATAGTTTAAAAGGCTTTAATACGTAAAAGTTCTAGTCTTTTAAGCATTAGTATCACCCTAATTAATCATGGATGGCTCAAACCCATCTCTTTTAATTAGGTAATCGTTATAGATCTTTGTTAAAACAGTTTGCTGGTAAATTGATTATAAGGCGTTAGATGATATTTTTTTAATACGTAATGCTCTAGTTTGATTAAATTCTTGCGCTAGTGTAAGAGTTATCAAAATTAGTGGGGTTTATATTAGGGCTGGACTTAAGTAAACTATAATATAAGAAAAAATGGGGAAGATCCGCTGGTGGGTGCCTTCTATAGTCTAACTCATGGATAAAATCGATTTGTGTGTTGATGATAAATAGTAATTTACATGGTGGATATAGATTATGCTAAGCATTTTCATAAATTTGGTATCTTTGATAAGTATTTGTTGCGTCTTAGTTAATTTGTTTAGTTTGTTAATTTTTATTCTTCAATTATTAGCTTTAATATAAATTTCATTTACCCCCCAAAAGAATAGTCTTTTACGAGTGTCTTGGTAATATTAGATTAGTTAGATTTTGATTTTTAGTGTGACTATAATTTTCAGATTTAATTTATATTCTGTTTTACCGCTTAATTACCGGTTTGTTAGAAATTAGGTTAAAAATAGTTTCTTTTGAGTTTCTTCAAGTTTTAATCCATCCTAGGGTTTATATAGTGTCCTATTCTACCTCTATTTAATTTTGGAATTTTTGGAAATTCATTGATAATGTTTCAGAATTATTTCGTGAATTGGATATGTGTAGGTTTTTATTTCAATAAGTCTGAAAATTATGTTTTTAATTTTTATTTCATGTTTTTTAGGTCTTGTTAAGTCTAGAAAATTACATCCTAAAATCTGGGTAATTTTGTTATTTATTTTCATATTTATATTAGTTCAGTTTATTTTTCTCTAATTTCAGATTTTATTTTTTGTCTGCATTTTCTAGAGTTAATTTCCTGTTTTGATTTTTCTGAATTTAATTATATATAATTTTGGATTTATAAATTTATAAACTTGCAGAATAATAATTTGATTACTTTTTGTAATTTTTAATGTTAATTTTCTGCTTGTTATTTTCTGTTTTAATTTTTAGTTGAATATTGTGTTATTATTTCTGTTTTTATTTTTCCAGATTATTTAAGATAGTTATTTATTGTTCTATTTCTAGAATTAAATTTAGAATATTTAGGAGCAACATTAAGTGTTTTTCTATATTTTTATTTATTAAATTTGATTTATTTCAGAAATACAAAGAGAAGAAGCAATAAATTAGAGTAGTAAAATTATTGAGAATTAAACTAACTTTTTGACATAATCTTTCCTCGTGAGATTGATCCCTACTTTCCTATGCTATAAATATTATCTATAAATCGAAGTAGTAGTTGAATTTATAGCTCTACGACAAGATATATATATATATATATATATATAGTATATATATATATATATATATATATATATATATATATATATATATATATATATATATATATATTATATATATATATATATGTATACATATATATTTGTGTGTATATATATATATGTGTGTGTATATATATATATATACACACAAATATATATATATACACACACATATATATATATACAAATATATATGTATACTATATATATATATATATATATATATATATATATATATATATATATATATCTATATATATCTATATATATATATATATCTATATATATATATATATATATATATATATATATATATATATATGTAATCAGAGATAGATATTGGATATTAGATGTTCAAAATGATATTTGAAACATCTCTTAACCTAACGGTTAGCATTTTTGATCTAAAATTAAGACAAACAAACAAGGTGGGAACATTTGAAAATAAAATAAATATGTTTATCAAAGTATAGAGGTTGAGATTAGAAAAGTATTTGATTTGGGTGGAAGAAAAATCTACTAACTTATTTTTTTTAAATTAAAATTTCCATCTATAAAATCCGAATTCTTGAGGAGTGTATTTTTGACTAATATAATTCCTAATATTTACAGTAGTCTTTAACACTACCATTGGCAAAATGCCATCCAATCTAATCATCTGAATTTTTTGATCGGAAAAAAATATGTGCAATTACAAAATTTTGGAGTTATTGAATTGATATGTCACTAAATTTTATTTTTTGGTCAATAATGCCATCATATTTTTATTTTATTAATTATGCTACTATAAAATGCACTTTGCTCAAAAATGCCATCAAAGCCTCCAAGTAACTAGCTTAGTAGGTAGAAGCATTTTTGCTTTTTTATTTTTTAAAGATTTTAATGGGAAAGGCAACTGAATGGAGAACAAAGGACAAAAATAATTAAAAGAAGATTAAACCTTCTCAAACACCAAATTCTTCCCTCCAGAATGAATTATTGAATTGACATGCCACAAAATGTTATGCTTTGGTCAATGATGCCATCATATTTTTATTTTGATTAATTATGTTACTATAAAATGTATTTTGGTCAAAAATGCCATCAAGGCCTCCAAGTAAACGGCTAAGTAGGTACAAGCAATTTGTGTTTTTTTAAAAATATTTTGAAAAATATTAACTGGAAAGGAAACTGAAGGGAATAAAGGAAAAAAGAAGATTCACCCTACTCAAACTCCAAATTCTTGCGTTTAGAACAAGTAGCAACTTTGAAACTTTTCCATCGCGTGAGATAAACCCTAATCACATCAATTCGTATACTATTGTAAGACAAAGACAAAATTTGCATCAGATTAGATGGATGACAAGGTGGACAATTGGATTGTCATATAGTCATCGTCCATCAGGTATGAAATAGATGAAACATAACCTGAAAAGGTCAAAACTAGGGAGTTTATGACGTAATGATGGGTTGAGTTTATGCAGTAAGTGAAAAAAGAACAAATTTTGAGGAAATCATATTATGTTTTGATTGATGAAGTTTAATCACCTTGATTTATTGACTGACAAAGTGTAATTACATCAATGGAAATTGATAAGAATTAGATGAGGAAAATATGATTCGTTTATGATGTTCTGGTGTGATTAAGTTCGTTCATAACAAAGAAGTAGCCTTTGTTTAAAAATTGTACTATTTTATTCTCTTGCAAAGTTGATAAAACTAAGCTCAAAAACCAAAAAGAAAGTTGACAAAACTAAGTAATTCTCAGCAAATTCTCAGTCATGATCCATGTTGCTTCCTTTATCACATCTTTTGGGATGAAGTATAATTTATAAAATTTTCATATACATGCAGAATGTCTTCTAATGCTCTCCTATTTATCAGTCATGGTGGCTCATTTCAAAGACTTCTGCATTTTGTGTATTCCAATGGACGAAAAGTAAGTTTCAATGTGACTTGTATTAAAGAGATGGTACATAGGTTTGGGTACATAGAAATCAAGATTAATGCATTTACTATAGCAAACCGAAACTGCCTCTAGAGGAAAACTTAGTGTCAATTGAAAGTGACAAAGAAGTGTATGAGGTAATAAGGTTAAGCTCAAGCGGACAACACCTTAGCTTATATGTGTTAAGTATGATGAGAGAAATGATAATGTGGAATATGAAGGTGATAACGATAATATGGTTGAAGATGATTGTGCTAATTATGGGTAAAATGAAGATCATGAGGAAGGAGCTCAACTTAGAACATAAGTCAGGCAAATTGTGCAGGAATTTGTGGCAGAAATTGAGACATTTGAAATTGAAACTGAAAATGAAGAATGGTGGGAGCCCAATCAATCTGTTGAGGGAGTAGTGACAGCCATTTGAGTAGTGACACAGATATTGATGATGACAACGATAGTGGGAGAACAAAAAAAAGGAAAAGGAGCCATATCCCAGATGCAACCCTAGCACTGCAGTTGAGGTTGTAAATTTGGAATTTGGAATGATGTTTAGAGATAAACAACATTTAAGAGAGACCTTTGACAACTAAAGAATAATCAAGGGATACAATTTGAAGATGTAGAAGAGTGATAACTGAAGACTACAAGTTTGGTGTCTTGGGCAAGCATGCCAATGGAAGTTATGGGCCTTTCATCTACAAGAGGAGAAATCATTCCAAATTAAGAAGTTACCATACCCTCATACTTGCATCCCTTTTAGCTTTGAAAAAGTGAAGAGGAAGGTGCCTAGTGATTTGTTACAATGAAAATACATGGAGACATTTCAATTGCAGCCAACTTTGAGGATGAGGCAGTTGAGATACTTGATGGAATGGGACCTTAATTACAAGACTTCTATGTCTATGTATGGAAAAACTAGAAAAAAGGGGTTTGGCATGGATCATAGGGGATTATAAGACATAATTTGGAATGTTATGCAGTTATCTTCATGAGGTTTCCAGCAAAATAGGGGGATTATCATTAAAGTTGCTATTCGTAATACTGAGCATGAACAAAGTGTGTTGAGAGGCCTCTACATATGCTTTCGGAGTTTAGAAAGGCGTTTCTTAGATGGGTGTAGGATGATGTTGTCAATTGATGGGTGTTTCCTAAGGGAACCATGGGATGGCCAAGTCTAAGTTGTCGTTGATAGAGATGCCAATAATCAGATGTATCCTGTTGCCTAGGTTGTGGTACAAAAGGAGAACACCCCTACATTGAAGTGGTTTATTAATTTTTTACATGATGACCTCGAGATGGGTGATGGACATGGATGGCAATTATTTATGACTAGCAATAGGCATTAGTATTTAATTTTATACAATTTTATTGGACTTGCACTTGTAATTTAAATTCTATTTATCTCATACATGCAATTTGACTTGCTTTATTTTGAAAATCCTTAGGGCCTTGTTGATGCCATAGTGTACTATTTGCCTCATGTTGAGCATAGATTACGTGCGCGACATGTTTATGCCAATCTAAGAAAAAAGTGGAAGGGTTTACAATATAGAGATGTATTTTGGAGATTGGCAAAATCATCAACTGAGATTTACTATGACAAGTTTAAAAAGAAGATGCAAGATTTAGATGCTAGTGCCTGATAATTCTTGGAAAGATAGGATCCCAAACATTTTTATAGAATTTTCTTCAAAGCAAATCCCAAATGTGATTATGTTAATGACAACATAGCGGAGATATTCAATGCAGTCATCATAGAGGCCAGATTCAAGCTAATTGTGACAATATTAGATGACAATTTCACCTCAGTGATGACAAGAGTTGCTTGTAGAAAGCAATGGTGGCAAGCAAGTGTAACAACCAATGGTTTATACTTAGTGAAGCATGGCAGTGAAGAATTTGTGGTCAATATAATTGCCCAAACCTGCACATGCAGGGCATGGGAGTTAAGCGGTATATAATGTGCTCATGCGTTAGCAGTTATGAGAGAGGAGAATATGAATCCTGTTCAGTTTATTGATGATTGTTATAACACTGAATGCTTAAGAAAAACATATACACACACTTCATCCTACAAATGGCTATAACTTGTGGCCTCAATCTCACCAGACTCCATTTGTTTCCCTACCTGTCAAAAAATATAAGAGGGGCAATCTCCAATTTAGAAGGATATCAGAGGAAGGAGAAACAAAGATCCATAGCCAATATGGAAGTGTGTCACAATTAAGAGGCACAATTAAGTGCTCCAACTGCAGTCGTGAAGGCCATAATAAGAAGACTTGTACACATCGAATGACAAACCCTCAAGCCTTAAATTTCTTTACTTCAATCACATGGCATTTATCTACTCAACACCAACCATATGTAAGCCTTCATCATACATGTTAGAAGAAGAGGAAAAGGCAATGCTTCTGGCACTGCCCCTATGACTACACCTACTGCTGCTGCTGCTGCTTCTTTTTCAATCTGTGCTTCTACTGTTGTTGTTTCTTCTTCTGTCTATCAACTTTTTTTGATGGCAGTGCTGCTGCTTTTTCTATCTGTCCACATGCTTCTTCTGCCTCTATTAATGCTATAGGTACTGCTTTTGCACATTGTACTGCTACTGATGCTTCTCGTATTTCTACAACAGCAGTTACTGCTTTATCTATGTATACTACTACCACTACATCATCTTTGGCTAAAGCACTAACTAAGCTTCAAGTGCAGAGAACCATGAGTAAGGGTGGGGAGTTATTCGTAACCCAAAAGTGCTAAATTTTTGCCATACAGACAAAATAAAATAATCAGCATAAAGTTTTTGGTTGTGTATGCTAGTGAATATTTGTTCACAAGTTTGTTTCATTTGCTATGTGACGATAATTTTTGGTAGATAATGCCCATAACTAATATTTATTTTGGAAGCCACTCTATCAAATTAATGATATTGCTTAGTTTTTTTGTCATTTGAGGATATAATTAGGTGTACCTACAACATTAATCTAATTCAGTTTTTTCATAATGTATTAGTATTATTCGTTACTGATGACATTGGTTCTAATATGGAAGTGTGCTTTAGTTTTGTATGTACGTAGCTATGGAATGCTTATTTGATTAACCATTTGTTTGAGCAAGAGTCCAATTTCTGGGAATCTTAGTCACTCATATGATGTCAGGCATAGGGTGTCATGATTTGAATTACTCAATTTTTAATTTATATATGAGTGTATTTTCTGATTGGCATTGTTCATTTATCTCTCAAAGCAATAGCAACAATGTGCTCTCATTAGCTAATGCTTCATAACGTGCTCATTTTTGAAACTTCGAAGATCATTCCATTACAAACATACATAACATATATTAAAAGATATCAATTAAGCCAAAACACTCTTCATTGATTACAAGTTTCCATTATAATAACAAAGCTTCAATACATTGGTAATTGAAAGATTCACTAGGGTAACAAAATATCCTCAATTAGATTTTAATGGATGCCTCACTACAGCATTTAGGCTCACTACATTCATAATCCAATCATGAGATCAGACACTAAGTCAATGCCAACAGCCACCAAAGCTAATAGATTCATTCCTGCTACTATACAATCCAATTACAATGACAATGCAGTTTCAGTTTCTCTGCATAATCTATAGCAAAGCCTATAATCCCATGTCCTAATCAATGGAGCCCTTCTTCACTACTGTTCTTCTCGAGTAGTGCCTACACCTTAGCTTTTGGAACAATCTACCAGCAAATTTGGACGAGCGAAAGAACTCTACAAAGGTAATCACCCTTCAAAAGGTTGACCATATATATCAATTTGACATTGTCATTGGCCACAATGCAGAAAAGAAACTCCCATCAGCCATAAATGGGCACAATTTCATCAATTTCTTGTGCATCAATTTGATTGACAAGACATATCAAACTAAGTCAAAATGGTAGAGGCCAACAAAAATGTATGTGAATCCTTGAAACTAGCTAAATCTGCCCTTCTAAAACTTCGATGAACTTGGTGGGCACTCCTCCTCTTGCCACAACAATATCTCCATTTTTAGCCATAAACCTTCTCGCGTTCTCCATATTTAGCAGAACTCCTCTTTGCTTCTCGCCACAAATTTTGGGGATAATTGTATCTTGGAATTTAATTTATTTGAATCAACAAGTAAGCAAAGAATCTTGGTATTAGGGCTTTTGAATCAAGCTACGCATAGGATCCATGCTTTGAAGATAAAATTTGTTAAATTTCAGCAATGATGGGGTTCAAATTTCATTGTGAAACTTAAATTTGACTTCAATTTTACCAACTAAAGTGCTAAAAATGATTAATTTCATAGTTAGGATTTAGGAGGGATGAAGAGTTTTTGTTTGGCGACTTGATGTGAGATGCAGACACATAACAAGGGGTACCGAATGGGGAGAATTCAATGGGTTCACTTACATATTTCTTTATTTTATTAATTTTCCCTCTTTAACGTTAAGAGCACCTGGAAAAAAATGAGTTATTTATGTGCTATAGCTAGTTATGTAGGGCCCCCAATAGCATTTTTGAGCAATATTCATTTTACAATGGCATTATTGATCAAACTAAAAGTCCAATGGCATTACTGATCAAAATTTAGAGTTCAGTAGCATATCAATCTAAGAACTCCAAACTTTTGTACAGATTTCAAATTCAAATAATGGTTCATGTATGAATTGGAAGCTAGGAAAGGGTTCATATATGACAATCCACGTCTAGGTCGTTGGAATCTAAGACCAATTCAGGCGACAAATGGGGATGATCGAATAATCGAATTCGGACATTTGCAATTAAATCAAGTTGTAAATTTGATCCAAAATTTTCAAAATTTTAGACCGAAAATTTGGATAGCCAAATTTAGACTTTCGAAATTTAGATTTAATTTAGATCACAAATGTAATCCGATCCCAATGTTCAAAAGTTTAAACTACAAATTTAGACATTCAAATTAAATTCATGCCCAATCAAGAAATCTAAGTCAGTAATGCGCTCATTCATGAAACTTTTCTCCAAATGTTCAATTTGTCCAACCCATCTTGACACTCTATCTAAATTATTACAGCCGCTAATTGTTAACGTCTCTGTCGATTGCGGTAATTGTCAACGTCTTTAGTGCTCTGTTTCCGTCCACCCTCAAATCAATGCACCATGCTGCTGCAAGAATTTATTATTGTTATTTTAAAAAACTATGGGCCTCTTCTGTTTCGGCAACATATACCTTTAGGCTTTTGATGGTTGGAAAACTTTCCCGCTGACGCTGGGCGTTGATTGGGTAAATGGGTTCTAAACCTTGAGAGCGATGAGACCATCGAAAGGCCACCACTGGCCTTGTCACTCCATGTGGCATCCCACCTCTCTTTTCTTCTGCCACGTCAATTCTCATGCTACTCTTACGCACCTCGTGAGGCCCACATTTATTTCTGTCAAATGGTGAATTCTAGACCTAACAAAAATTGACCCGATCCGAAAATTCGACCCAAATCCGTCCGAAAATTTTAGGTTTTGAACACGATTTTCTTGACCTAAACCCAAAATAAACCGAACCCGAAAAACCTGTAAATGTTTTGGTCAAACCCGACCCGAACTCGAACTCGCCTGCTTGACCCAAATATTATATACTCACATTTTATTTTCTTTAAATTTTTTCCTCTTAACAATAATAGTTTTTCATTATAATGAATCGTTTAAAGAGACAATATATAATTATCACATTCCTTTGCAAATTAGACAATGGTTTCCATTTTTTCCCATAAAATAACGTCATATACAACTTATACATGGTATAATTTTAGAAAATGGTCATAAAACAACTCCAATATTAAGAAAAATAATTTAAAATTATATAAGTATTGAACATGCGAGTCATATCATTATGTTCTTGGTAAAATGAATGCGTTTCATCGCATTTTAAATAAGATTATTCTGTAATAACTAATATTTTGATTTTACGATTAATAGATAATTATAATATTTTGCACGTATATAACATTCTTTCGTTTGGATTCCTTCTAATTGGTCTCAAATCTGATGTAATGTTGGGTAATGGACCAACTTATATTCACGTTAGGATCGACGTACTAATAAAGAATGCCTGATTAAGTAATGCTAGGTTAATTAACAAAACAACAAATTATTAAATGGGTTATCAACGGGTCGAACCGCTCTGACTCATTAACATGATTTAGATGGGCCGACCTATGAATGATCCGGCCAATTATTAATATTTTAATATACGGGTCAATCCATCTAAACGTGACTCATTATCTATCTGCACATCAATTTCATATATCATGTTGAAAAGTTTGGAAAATTTTGATATTATTTGAAAAAATTACAATTACAATACTTTTTCATTAAATACAGACAATTTTAAGTAATGAATATGTCGAACTTTTGATTTTGACAAAAAAAGAAATAATTCACGAAAAAGGTGCTTTAAACCCGTTGGGTTGATCCGAAACCCGTAAAATTGAAATACACCCGTCTGTATTTTACCCGAACTCAAAATACACCCGACCCGTATTTTATCCAAACCCAAATACACCCTACTTGTATTTAACCCGCTCATCTGAATTGACATGTCTAGTGAATTCTATTCATTGGGACATCAATGATCGTATGCACTTCTACGGGTACTTCGTTGCACGCCAAAATAATTATATATTAATGATTTATTCAAAATCAGTGTTTACCTAAATATAAATTGATAAGAATAATTACTATCTTTGGTCCATCAAAATACCAAATCAGTACTTTCTTCCTCAATAATTAAGAATATATAACTCAATAAATAGAAAAGTAGCACATAGTAAGATTTTACTATAAGTCACAAATAAAGTAATTTATTAAATATTGTTACTAATCAATTTATTACTCTCTTCTTTAATGACTAGAAACATGTAGTGAAATAAATGGAAAAGTTCAAAATATTAGTTTTCTTTTTTTATCTTTGGAACTCTATTTGGAAGAGCCGATAGTTTATTGTTTGTCCATAAAAGAGTAGAGCCCTCCAAATATTACATGTTTTCCCCATTCATAAGATTTGAACTTAAGAACTTATCTAAAGATAGTAAATATTAAACTACTTGAATCAACATATATTGATACTAATTATTAATATTTTACGATTAATCATCAATAATTATGTTTGGTGAATCACTACTAATATATAAAAATGACATTATAATTGAATCAACCATATCAACGAAGAAAAATTTCACATATAATCTTAGAATTATAATAAACAGTTATAGATAAGAAGCTAATTTTATGTAAGATCGGGGTAATGAGGTACTCTTACCATTTAGTTTTGAAATTTTTTAGTTACTGTACGGAAATAATTAAATATTTTTTATATTCAAAACATGTCACTTTTTACTTCCCCTGTTATTGATCATTTTGCTTTTAGTAATTAGCCATCGGATGACAATTGGAAAGGGAGATTGATAACCCAAAGGTGTTTGTCACTCAAGACGTTGGGCCCAAAAGTTGAGATGATAATTCCAGGAGCCAAACATCGCCTGCCAACCCATCAAACTCCAGGGCTCACTTCTTGCTGCGCGTAAGCCATGCACTGCATTCCTGTGATGTTCCCACCGCATTCTTCCCAGTTCCCACCATCTATTTATACTCGCTCCTCCCAGTTTCTGTCTCCACCCTCTTTTAATTTCCGCCATCCCAATTGCATACTATAAAAGAAAACTTGAGAGAGAGAAACATGAGTTTAAGTTGCACAAGCTCGGCAGGGGAGAGGTTCTCCTGTTACTATGAGTCATGGTTAAAGAAGCTGGAAGGCCACCTGCAGCAGCTTGTGCTAGGCCGTCAGTTGGAATATGAGTCCATTATAGTGAGTTTGACGGCCCATCACAAGGACTACTACAGGGCTAAGTGGGCTGAGGCCCATGAGGATGTGTTGGCATTCTTCTCCCCTCAATGGGCTAGCCCGCTGGAGGCAGCCTTCCTTTGGATGACCGGGTGGAAGCCCTCCATGGCCTTCCAGCTTGTGGACTCGCTGAGGCGGACCCGAGCCCCCCTCACTACCTTGGCCCAGCTGACGGAGGCCCAGGTCCTGAGGATAGACGACCTGAGGGCTAGGATTAGGTCCGAGGAGGAGAAGGTGGAGAGAGATATGGAGAGGCAGCAGATGGCACTGGGGGGTCAAAGGATGGTGGAGCTAGCCCGGCTCGCAAGCCGCACAAACGAGGCTAGGGAGCAGGTGATGAGGCAGGTCGATGGGGCGGTGAAGGGGTTGTTGCAGGGGCTGCAGAAGGTGATGAAGATAGCGGATTACACGAGGCTCAAGACGCTCAAGGGGCTGCTTGACGTGCTAAACCCACGACAAGGGGTGGATTTTCTAGCGGTGTTTGCAATGCTTCAAATTCAGATGAGAAAGTTGGGGAAAGAAAGAGCTGCTGCTAGCAGCACTAATATCATGTCTATGTCTTCAACTTTCTTTAATTAGTATCTGCCTGTTAAATTGAGTCACTTGCTTCATAGCTGAAGAAGAGGCATGAAAATGTGCATTTTTTTTTCAGTTTTGTTGGTAGGAAGGGGAATAGGTTGGGGCAGAAAGGAACATAGAGGATGACAATGATTTTGAATTATAGGTCTAGTACTTGTGCTAACTCATATTTTCGATCAGGCCTGCACTTAAAAAAGAAAAGAAAAGAAAAAAGGAAGAACTCCATCAGGCGGTAGAGATTTTGATACGGGATTTCGTCACGGAAAGGGCGCAAAGAAAAGGCAGGCACAGTAGTGTTCCGGATGAATGCGCCCCCCCCCCCCCCCCCCCCCAACTTCTGTTTTTTTTTTGGGCTTTCAAATTAAAAAGGATGGAACAAACTAGGATGACCTTTTTTTTTAATTGATTATTTCCCTTCGTCGATAATTTTGTACCCAACTCTTTTGTACTACGGTAAAATCGTTTAACACACCCTCAGTACTCTTGGCCACAAGTGCCGCTGGGGGTGAGCATTACTTAAATATCTTTATTAGTTTTGTGGTATTTAATTAGAGTTTTTGAATCAAACTACCACCCAGGTTTAACTTATGTTTAGAATTACCACTTAAATTTTGTGTAACTCAATTTGACCATCAGCCTTTAGACTGAGACTCCATGTGACCGACTGCAGCAGGTAATTGAGATTTTTTTTTTTTTTTTAAAGCAGCTATATCAATTAGAGAGAGTGAGAGAGAAAAAGGAAAATAAAAAATAGAGTGTTTTTATTTTATTTCCCTCCAACGATCAAAACGCTGCACTGTTCTTCTTCAAATGCCTGATGCAGAGCCGAACCCTAGTTCATCATCCTCCCATCAAAGAATTTTTCACATGAAACACTAAAGGCTTATCTGTCATCTTCGAAGTCAAGAGTAGAAGTGGCATGTGATTCAGAGCGTCATCAAGAAGATAGTGGTTGTTGTGGGCTTCAGAATACCGTCACCAGGTATGTGATTGGAGAACTTGAAATTGGGCATGAAAAATTGAAAATTTGAAAGGGTTGAAGGTTATATTTGAGTGGTTGATGCTTAGCATTTGCGAAACAAGTTTGTTTTGTTGCAAATTTGATGATATATTTTTTTTAAATGTAACACCTTTGCCACCCCAACCCCAAAATGTTCTGTATGTGCATTTCTCTAAAACTATGTTTTAAATTGTTGTATTTTCAATACATTTGCAGAAATGTCAGTCAAAAGTGTATTACATGTGCACCATGGAGGTTGTTTTCAGAAAATTCCTAATCTTGTGTGTGGTCTGGGGGAGATGAAGAAGGTTGAATGTGACACTGATTACTTAAGTGTTGATAACATAAAGGGCATTGTTATTGAGTTGGGGTACAGTGAAACAAGCATTAAGAAAATATACTATAGGAAGCCAAATTTACCATTTGAAGATAACTTAGTGTCTATTGAAAGTGATGAAGAAGTACGTGAGTTGATTGTGTTCAGCAAAAGCTTTGAATATGTGTTCTTGTACATTTAGCATAATGATGAACCTCGGAGTGTTGTATCTGGCAACAATGGTAATGAATCAAATGATGATGATGATGGTGATAGTGATTGTATGGCTGGTGATAAGTATGATGAGTATGGGTCTGAAGTTGAAGATGAGGAAGTAGCTCAGATTAGAGGGGAAAAAAAAGAGGATGCATGATAAAATGGTTGCTGATTTAGATGGACTTAGGGCTGAAAACAGAGAGAGTTGGGGACAAAGGAATAATTTTGATGATATATATGCATACTACCAAGATTCTGATGATGCGGATAGCCCTATAAGTAGTGAAAGTGATGTTGATAATGATGATGGTGACAAAGGGAGGAAGCAAAAAAAGAAAAAAACAATGACATACCCTTGATAGAATGCCAGCTTATCAAATAAGGGAGTGGAGCTAGAAGTAGGCCTTAAGTTCATTGATAAGGAGCAACTCAGAGAAGCCGTTGAGGACTATCGTATAATGAAGGGCTATGATATTAGGATAACACATAGTGACAAAAAAAGATTTCAAGCATTTTGCAATACAGAGGGATGTGAAGGGTTCTTGTGGGCATCTAAACCACAATGTGAGCAATCTTTTCAAATTAAAAAAATGCATAATCCGCATAGGTGCATCCCTTTTAGCTTTGAGAGACGAAAAAGGAAGATGTCAACGAAATAGTTGTCACATAAATACATGGAGACATTGAGGGTTCAACCCAGCTTAAAGGTGAGGGAGCTAAGAACCTTGATTGAGAAGAAGTACAATTACAAGGCTACTATATCTAAATTTTTTAGAGTTTGAGCAAAGGCTTTGACATTAATTCTAGGGGATTACAAGGGCCAATTTGGCATGATAAGAGCTTATGCAAATGAGCTTCTGAGTAAGAACAAGGATTCCACAGTTAAGATTGCGGTAGAAAATAATGGACATGACAATTGTGTGTTTAAGAATCTCTGTATATGTCTAGGTCCTTTGAAGAGAGGATTTTTAGAAGGGTGTAGAAGAGTATTGAGCATTGACGGATGTTTCTTAAAGGGGCCATGGAATGGACAGGTTTTGGCTGAAGTAGGTCGAGATGTGAATAACCAAATGTACCCTGTTGCATGGGGTGTGACTCAAAGAGAGAATAAAGAAACATGGCATTGGTTCATGCAATTCTTCGTGGATGACTTGGGAATGGAGGATGGACATGGGTGGACTATTCTTTCTGATCAACAAAAGGTATATCTATTTATGTTTCAAGTTATATTAACTGTTTGAGTATAGTAAATTACTTATTATCAGTTATGAAGTATTTCAGTTTTGCAACCATTACTACGTTGATGTTTTTGGTACTTTTGATCCTTGTTTAAACCGCTGTGATTAATGTTAAGGGCCTTGTTGATGCTGTATCAAACTTGTTGCCGAAGGTAGAACATAGATTGTGTGCAAGGCATGTGTATGGAAATGGAGGGGTTCACAATATAGAAATGTGTTCTGGAGATTTGTAAAGTCTTCTAATGAGGTTGATTACAATAAGCATATTCAGCAGATGAAAGAACTAGATGTAGGTGCATGGGAATTCCTCAAAAAAAAGGACCATCGACTTTTCTTCAAAGCATATGCTAAATGTGACTCAGTGGATAACACTATGGCTGAGATATTCAATGCATTCATCATAGAAGAAAGGTTTATGCCCATATAGACTATGCTTGATAACATCTTTAAGAAAGTCATGACAAGAGTTGCTTTCCAGAAGTCAATGGCGAATCATTTCCACCAAGATATATGTCCTGCAATATTGAAGAAGCTAGAGAAGGCTAAAGATTTATGTAGGTGGTGGCATGCAAGTAGAGAAGAAAATGGTATGTATAGTGTTACGCATGGAAGTGAAGGTTTTGTAGTTGACATTGTGGAGACGATATGCACTTGTAATGCTTGGACCTTAAGTGGTATCCCTTGTCATCATGCTTTAGCGGTGATGAGGGACGAGAACATGGAGCCAACACAGTTTATCCATAAGTGCTACAGTACTACAATGCGTAAGAAGACGTATGCATATATTTTGAAGCCTATGAATGGACCAAGCCTATGGTCTCCGTGTGAAGATCAGCCAATAGTTGCCCCGGTTTCCAAACAGAGAAAGAAAGGAAATTATCAGTTTAAAAGGAGGTCTGAAGAAGGGGAAAGAAGACCTAAGAGCCAATATGGAGTTATATCCTGTTCAGGTGGTACCGTTAAGTGTTCACTACGTAAACAGTACGGTCATAACAAGAAGACATGTAGACAAAGGGTAAGTTAACTTTTTTTAATGTTTATCATTTTTTAATCTGCTTCTGTATAAAAAATAACATTTAATATGCTTCATTTCAGGACTCCTCTACTTGTGCACAATCTGCTTTTGCTGGGCCTGAAACTGCATCTGCTACTGTCACAAATGTTGGAGCCACTTCTGGATATACCATTTCTGTTGTATCAGCTAATGCATCAACAATTGACGCTGCAAATGGGCCTATTCTTACATTCAACTACCCATGAACCTATTTTTGAAATTGCTACACCTGCACAGTTTTGGAACCCTATTGCTGAATCAGCTACCCAAGACCATATGTTCTGTGCTTATCTACAAAGAACCAAGCTTCCAGTGAGGACATATCAGCCTAGAGATGTCATTAGTTCCCAGAGCAACATCACTCTTGCAAGATTAGATGAATGAGTTACATATATTCAAGACATTTTGCTCATTTGCCTTTTTTTTTTTTTTTGTGGATAGTGCCATGAAACAACAGCTATGTTATTTTGATCTCATTGGTTTGTACATGGAGGCATGAACTACTACCCATTCATTATCTTTTATGGCAATGACAATAATCTACTTTGCATGTTACATTGCTACTATTCAACAAAATAATGAGTTTGCTTCAAACAAAATTTGGCTGTTGCATTCCATTCAAGAAGCTATTCATACATTCTAAGTACATTGAACTACTGAGTTTGCTTGAAACAAAATACTGCCTATTCATTCTAACTACATTGAAGAAGCTCTAACATTACAACATGTAAATCATTCTAACTACATTGAAGAAGCTGTTCATCTTCTGCTATTTCCCTTCCATTTTACAGCATTCCAAATCATCAATGTCCTATAAAAAATGCCCTACCAAATACACATTGGGCTCTAAAAAATTTCCACCATCATCTACCACCAACAGCAAATACCATAATAACCAACATCACCACAAGCATTAGCCTCCAAAAAAATACCCCCTAATTTGGCCATCACATAGGCCTTCCTCTGCCCCCTCCCAATAACACAAACCTAATTGCAAATATCACAACAACCAATATCATCACAAGCATCATGAGCCTCTCTCTGTTTTGGTAAGCATGCACCTTTGTTCTGAGCATGTTGTTCTTGTCCTTCATCCTCCTCATCTCTTTTTTATCAGCTTCATTTTGTTGGAGCAGATGCTTCAATTGCTCATTCTCTGTAGCTACTGAATCATTCTGATTCATCAATCCCACCACAGTTGACCTAACCCTATCACATAAGGAATCATCAACACATTCAAAGAAGTCACACCCCCCAGTCCTGTCAAAGCGTTTACACCTTGCATATCTCTGAATTGGATTATTCTTTATCATGCTTGTAATAACCATACATCTCATACCATAATGACATATCCTCTCATAATTTGAAAAACACTGGCATGATTTGCAAGCATGTGCTGGGCTTCTTGCAATTGAACTCGACACCTTTCACTACTCCAACAATGATTTTTCAGGGTTCTGGAGATCGAACTAGAAGGGGGATAAGCAATTATAAAGCAATTTTGATGATCTTCTTCAATTTCATTACCTAGGGTTTTAGATGGTTTTAGGGTACAGATGAAACCGTTGGGAGAATGGGGAGCAGGAACTTGAACAGGTTTTGACTTCTTTTGTTTCCCTCTTAGTATACTTAACAGACTTTAAAAAAAATTTTCAATAACTTGCTACAACCGGTCACATGGGCCTGGGGTGGTAATTTTGGGCCTCAGTTTAAAGGTTGATGGTAAAATTGGGTTACAAAAAATTTAAGTGGTAATTTTGAATATAAGTTAAACCTGGGTGGTAGTTTGATTCAAAAACTCTATTTAATTAACATGAATAGTTCTAGTGGTAGTTTTGATTATTTTAAATAGTTGAGTGACATTTTTATTCAAGCACTCCTCTAACCTATAACATGACTATGAGAGGCCCTCACCACTAGGTTCCTGAGGTTTGAGCACCAAAACATAGATAAAGGACTTCAAACATCATCAATAGAATTGGATAAAGTAAAGGGATTTTAGAAGAAATTACTATAAATTTAGCAACTGGTTTCATTCAACTTCAACATTTGTACTATAAGCTATAAAGGTAGGTATTCATAGTCCCTTAAGTTGAGTAGTGCCTTGATAAAATGCTAAAAAATGATGTCAAGAGGTGCACTACAAACATAAAAAAGTACAACTTGTGCACCCTTTGTCTCTACCAACTACTTCTCTGGCTAGCAAAATGAATAAGCTCAGGTTAATCTAATCATCCTTGAAGCCCAGGCTGAGTCAAACACACTTTGTTAACTAGGGAGGTCACAAACATAGTCACCAATACAAGAAAAACTATTTCCACCAAATAATGCAAGTATTCAGAGTTAGGTACCCTATAGTCTTAAGCATTTTCCTTCTTCTTTAGCTGAACCTAGGCTTTGTGCACTAGTTTGTTTCTGGTTATAACACTACCTTTGAAAATATTATGACATAGATTCAAGAGGTGTTTGAAAGTTGCTTCATCCTAAGATTACGAAAACTCAAGCTGAACACTTATCTTACGCTTGATTCAACCCAATTTGATCTCTCTTGCTACGATGGCTTTAAGATTAAGCTTGTACCTAATTTGAGTTTGTTTATTGAAATTAATATTTCCAAGAAGTAAATATTAGAGAGGTTAATCCTTCATGATTTTGCTTAAAACCCCCTTGAAATGTAAACAAAAAACTAGACAATGAGCTTGGACAGTTTTCTTGCTACCTTAGGATATTATTGATTACTTGTATGGTATAGCAATGATTTCTTTATTCTATCTTGAATGCTCAATGTTTGAAGCTATTAAACAACTAGAGATCTCCTCAAAGTGGCTAATAATTATGGAGATACTCCTATTCACAAGGTGCGTTAAGAAGGCTTGAGCTTGTAACTAAGCTTTCCTTTAGGCTTGCCTAGCGTTGATGTCCCAGACTTGCCTTCATGCTAGTTCGTTAATGAATCCCGCACATCAGAATATTCTATGCCACAATTATTAAGGGGTGCATTTATATGTATTGTAAGTAATTATATCTTGACTAGAACAAAATTTACAAAAAAAAATTATTTATAGTTATTTAGAAATTTAAAATATGCCTTTATAGAAAAAATAATTGGAGCTATTTGTGGTTGGATGGTGGCTGTCTAGTTTATTGATAAAAAAGACAAAGAAGCAGTCGTCTCTGGTACAAAGGCTCTAGACTCATAAGAAATTGTCTCCCTTTATTGTGGAAGTTATGCCATTTGTTGGAAAGTAATTGTAGAATTGGATTAGCAGATTTGTGTTGATGTGTTTTATCAACAAGTATATAGTAATTTTAAAGAGTTAGGTCTTGATAAAATAGACTTTTAAGTAATTTAAATTTAAATGAAGTCAGTTGAAAGGATATCTTTGAAGGAAAGGTAAAATTTCATAATCTTTACCAAATTAAGGTCAAGAAAAAAAACCAATACAAGCTATTGAGGATGTGTGGTTGACATAATGATTTAGTTGGCTTCACATGCCAAGAGATCCTAGTAAACCAAGGTTTACTATATGTACAAAACTTTTGTGCACTTTAATAGTCTTAGGGATAGTAGGCTCATAATTTCATGTTTTTGATGTGCAGAACTATTTGGTGCATATAGTATAGTTCTATAACTTGAGCACAAGAGTGGCTTGATGTACGTGCAAACATGTGAGAAAAGCATTGCATTAGTCTAGTAGATATTTTAAGGTAGTTATTAGCTTGTAGATATATTAAGGTAGTTATTAGCTCTAAAGATATGTTAGAACAACATGGAAGTTAGTCAATATTTTTTGAACAGCTAAGGTCATGTGCCAATACTCCCTTCATCTCTAAGTAACTATAATTTTTGACTTTTGTCAAATATTAAGCGAGATAAATATCATAAAAGGTACTTATTACTTAACTTAAATTGCCCATTATTTTTTATGTGAAATTGAGTTTACTTTTCATATTTAAGTTCTTTATCTAGTATAAATTAAGGAAAAAAGTCAAGTCTAATGATCAAATTGAAAGTAGGATAATCAAACTCAGACAAATCAAAATAGAATGAAAGACATTATTCAAAGTCGTTGTAATTTCTTATTTTTGGTATGATTTCGCTGGTTTATACTTTGGCACTTGCATATGCTTTATGATTGTACTTTTTAGCCTCTATAAATTTACTAATTATTCAGCTCAATGGTGGTGGCACTAGCTCCCCTAAAGATATCGCCAGTCCCAATAGTCATTTCATGGCCCTCTTTTATTCCTACTTCATTAGTTCCTAATACCTTTCTTGGTTGCTGTTGCTCAAATCCACACATAGGATTTTTCTACTACCATATTCTCCCTGAAACCCATGTCAATTTCCCCTGTGATGACATAGGATTTGCTGATGTGTGGATCTATTGACATCCATCTTGGGATGACAATGCTTGTGTATGCTATTATTTTTTGTAGTACCGTCTTTACCTCTATTTTTTGATTGTTACTAAGACTTGCTTGTTTTATGGTTTTGCTCCCTCAACTCTAACATGTTTCCTTAGATCCTTTTTAGGTATATCAGAATCAGTCTTTATGTAGGTAGTGATATCTGTAAAAGTAAAACTGCATACATTTGGATCTATCCAGACCGTACACGGGGGGATCCAATAGGGAGTTATTGTTGTAAACATGTTAATTTTGAATGTATCTAGCTGAATTTACACAGAATAACCTCATTATAGGTTTTTTTCCCCCTGAATACTAGAGCCTTTGGTTCATCAGAAGCTTGTGTTCAAAATGCCTGAGAAGCTAGGTACTTACATTATCGTCAAAAATCAATTTATTGTATCTTATTTTCTTTGTTCAAGTAGTATCTCAACTTGTTTGGGTCTTGTGGGTGTTGTCGCTTTTCTATCCTGTATTTGCAGTATGATATGTGGATGTTTTTGTTTTTGGATTGTGGGTGATGCACTTTAGCTTTGGTGGTCTATTTTCTTCGTTTATGTCTATTATCACTGCTAAATTTTGCCATATACTGCGAAGTTGGATATCTATTTACTAGTGTCTCTAAGACCCATAATCTTATCAATGATGAATTTGATTGAGATAGGAACTAGATAGGAACTAAGAAGATGGGTAATCTTATGAGGCATTGAAGGCATCCAAAGCTTTGAAAGGTGAAGGTAATAGATGTTATAAAATGAATGCTTACAAAACAACCTATCTACATGTGTGATAAATCTATTCAATACCTATGTGCTCTTGTTCTTGAAAATAAAGATGATGCAAAATTGATGGATGTTGGAACCCTCAAAGTCATCTCCTAAGTCAAAGTATTAAAGGACTTTATCCTGCCTGACCAAATTAATTTAAAACTTGACATAGTTACACAATTATTTTGATGAAAGACAAAGGTAATATCAGAGACTACTGAGAGGCTAGCTAAAGCTCCTCGCATAAATGTAATGTATAAGAAATTAAGTAGTTAATATCGTATCATTATTAGAGTTACTCTTATGCAACTCATCTTTATAGCATTATGAAGGCCTATTCATGTCATACAATGAAAAAAATGAAAGTTATAAACTATGTCTGGGTATTTGATTGATTAGGGTCATTTATTACAGATTGAATTTGTGACACACATGGGTTCTATTGCATATCATTTGATGCACTATTTGTTTAAACAGAAAGATTTTGAACATTTATCTACAATGCTAGTCATTTTATTCGAGTTGTTTATCTAGGAAAAAGATTGGTTCCATTCAAACTTTCTTTTATCATAATTATTAAAATTATTAACTTGATTACTCTTGATAGTGTTCAACATTGATAACGTATCAATTCAATGAATGAAAACATTCAAAAGTAGCCAAGAAACTTAAATTTTAAATTGTCCACGGAAAATACTAGTTCCAACGTAAAGTATTAAACATTGCCAGAATGCTTTTGAGTCTTTCTCCCTTATTAGATGCTAATAGTACAATTAGCAAAATGATTTGAATACAATCATTTTTTCGATGCTTATCTTCAAGAGAGAAAAGCAAGAATAATTATTTCCTTTATATAAAAGATGATTAAGTATAGTGTAAGGAATTTGTGAAAAGAAGGAATGAATTCGAATCTATAGTGCAACTGTAAAATTCTTTATTTAAGTATTTCTATATGTCAAGATCAAGAGCTAGTATACAAAGAAGCATACAATGGCTATATCAGTTGCATCCTAAGGTTCAAGAGTTACAAGGAAGTTCTATAAAGAAAAACCAAGTGAAGCTTGAATGTTACAACACTTGAGCAAAGAAAAATGTATATTACGCTATAGCTTGTAATCTTTGTACTATCCTCTTACTACTCCAATTCTCTACATCTCTAGTATGAAAGTAAGCATCACCACTTCTGGATTGAGAAATGATGTCTTTCTGAGAGTTGTGAACTCTTGGAGTTAGGATTGCTAGAGTGCTTTGGAAAACTTTATCTAAAGGCAATGAACAAGGTGCTCCTAGTAAGTGAGAGTACTCCACATAACTCTGTAGACAACAAGGAGCAGCAAGGCTCTTGTTAGTTGGTCTTCTTTTCAGATTGGGAGACTCTAGAAGAAGTGACCTTGTCAGAGTGCTCAACAAGAAGTCTTATTGTAATAAGGAGTCAAGGGATTCTTGTAGAACCCATCTTAAGAAGATAGCGAAATTAAATGAACTCTAAGATGTAGGAAGAGGATGAGACCCTAGCATTGGAACATAACCCAAGGTTGAGGTGGGTGCACCTCACCCAAAAAAAAAAAAAATGTGTCTCTCTAATCTCTTCTTTCATTGCATTTACTTGGTTCTATCTCCTTAATTATTGTAATCCACCAAAGTCACTAATAGTTTCAACCATATCCTTAGTATTTAAGTTGCATTTATCTCAACTCTTACATTCAATCTTAGCAAAAGATTCTTTAAAGTACCCGTGTTCTACTCGTTACCTACTTACCCCCTATAGACTGACTTGCTTTGACTAGTGGTACCTTTGAGACGGATCAAGGTAGGTCATATACAAGACTACCATTAAATGTTCTAACTTTGCTTAATTGAAAAAAAAAATGAACCACGCAAATTTCTTGAAGGATTAAGAACTAGAGGTATAAAACATTTCTAGCAAAGGAGATTATGTTTCAATGAATGTCAAGAATGGAGAAAAGATGATTTCAAAGGTGAGAAAGATTTCACTAAGGAAGAAAAGTCATATGAAGAGGCCAGGTTTTAAAAAAACCATAGAGCTCTAGACATTCTTTATTATGCTATCAATCTTAATAAATTCAACAGGGTCTTAGCACAAGACTCTGCCAAGAAAATATTGGATACCTTTGTCACCACATAGGAAGGAACAAGTTAAGCCATAGAGACTAAGATGAGCATATATGTTCTTCCCTATGAATTGTTCACAATGCTACTAAATGAATCACTTAAGGAGAACTACACAGGATTCATATAGATTGTCAACATCTTAATTCCTTAGGAAGAACCTATATGAATGAAGAAGTGGTTAGGAAGATATTCAAATGTCCTCCCAGATCCAATGGGGGGTCCAAGGTAATAGCCAATAAGGATGCTCAAAATGTTAATACTTTTCCATTTGATGATCTTTTGTGGAACCTACCCATAGATAAGATTTATCTCCATAAAGAATCAGATAATCTGCTCAAGCAAGAAGTTGTTTTAAAGGTTACCAAGGATGACCCTGACTATAAGGATCAATCCTTTATAGATGAAGATGAATCTATCTCCATGGTAGCAAGGAGATTCAAGAAGTTCCCGTAAAAAAAGAACTCTGATTTAAAAAAGTTCTCCAAAGGAAGCTCCATAAGACCAAAGGTAAGAAATTCACAGTTAAAGCTATGAGCCTAATGTTAAATGTTTTCATTCTGGTGAGTGAAGCCATGTGATAAAATATTGTCCATGCCTTAAGAAGCCTAGTAAGAGAAAGAAACCCAAGGGGAAGGAAAACAAAGCAATGGTCGTCGCCTAGAATGATAGTAACTCGAGTGATAAAGAAGATGAAAATGATGAGTTAGCTAACCTTTGTCTTATGTTGAGCTAATTCTCTAACCCAATCTTTGACAAGAGTGAAAGAGCTAAAGAATGCACTAGAATAGTTGATGAAACTAAGCTTGACATGCTGAGAATGGAGCTTGAATCATTATACTATAATCAGGTACAACATGAACTTCATGCTTTTTACAAAGATAACATATTTGAACTTGTAATCCATGAGATGAACAATAATATCTCACAAGTCTAAGTCAAGTCTTTTGGTGAAAACATTGAGTCCCTAGAAAAATAAGGAGAAAATTTAGAAATCTAAAAACTTCATGGACTTTATTCTATGAAGAACTTTTTATAAAGCTTAGAGGGTCTAAAAAGGAAATTAATGATTTGAAAATTCATTTAGATATTGCCCCAATTGAACAATGAATTTCTTATGATCATTGTGAATATTTGACTAAAAATATCTATTTTGCTTATGAGGTAAAGACTACAGAAGAAAATGAAAATCCTTCGAGAATTTTTTTTTAAAAATTCGTTAAGGAGCAAGGAAACTTGGAAATATTACTTGGTTCTTAATGTACATCATTTAACAAGAAAGGTATAGGCTTTGACCCTTCAAATAGAAAAAGGATTTGTAAACACTTCTTTATAAGGGAAAGTGCACAAACGAACATACTAGATACCTCTTAGATTTCCATAGCCAGTGAGATCAGAAACTCAAGATAAATTCTCAAAGAGATCAAAGCAATCATATCAGAAGAGGGAAAAGGAACCACGATTATCAAAGAAGATGTCAAATACGTACTATCTTCGGAAGAGGTCAAAATCCATATAGACATCGTAGACGATATCATGGAAACCTCGACTCCAAAAGGAGAAAAAAGAATCTCAGATATCTAAGAGGATATATTAGAGAGCTTTTAAGTTTAGAGAAGGTTATTACAACTCTAAACATCACAAAGAATATCACCATTAATCTAATTCTGGTGTCAAGTTAAAGTACACTAGACATCCTAGAACTGTTTATTATTATTCCACTTATGAAAGATAAAGCAGTCAAAACCTTCCTCATGATACAAACGATGCAAAGCAAACATAGGTATCCAAAGGGACATGTGTTAAACCTTCCTCTCTAACTGGGGACTCAACTTTGAGTCAGAGACTGTAGAAAGGTTTGATTTTATGTTTTATAGGTTTGCCTCAAAAGGATGACATCTGACACATGTACAATGGTTGCTCTAAACATATGCCTAGAAATGCATCACTATTCACAAAAATCCAAATAGAGATATGTAGGAAATGTGATATTTTGAGACAAAAGTAAAGGGCGAATCACAGGTTGTGGAAAAGTTGGTAAAAGCTCTTACACTACTCTGTACTTCATCAAATGCAATGTTATACAACTCTACAACATGAAAAGTTACTCATTGGACCTAGAATTGGTGATACATATTGTTAGCTTTCCTCAAGCTCACAATGTATTTATTAATGTGTTTTGATAAAAGACAAAAAGGTGATGGTCAAATTCAAGGCCTTATATATAGTTATGTCAAACAGGCCCAAATCGGGGAGTTGCTTGAAAATATTGTGGAAAATAAAGATTCTTGTTGTTCATCTATTCTCCAAAGTGGTAAGTATGATATAAAATCCATGCTTGAATTTTTAAATGGTAGTTTCTCTCCAAGTTGTCATATTTTTCACCATTTAAACATCACAACAAATTTTTAACTTTCAACAATTCTTGATTATGGTGTTAAATCAAGAAAAAGTGCCAAGACTGAACAAAAGAAAAATTTTACCTCATTAACTTTTCCTACTTCTAGCAATTTTGAACCAAAGAAGAAAAGCGTATCAAGATTTGGTATTTTTGGAAAAATGAACAATGAATGCTTATGTTTATGGGATGTTATTAACTCCTCAATTAGGCACTAATAATTTACTTCCAATAGCATTTAATCCTCCTAAAAATTCAAGTCGAAAAGAAAAAATTGGAGCTTCACAATGGGATATGGTAAGCTATAGTTTGCCAAAAGTAAAAATATTATAAGTTCACTAGTTTTGTTACCACCCAAGTCGCAAGACCTTGAAATATAGTTCAAAGCCTTGAAAATTAGGCAGAAGCTAAGATGTTACTATTTCTAAATAATTGAAAATAAAGGGTATGATTTTTAAAGTCAAGATCCTTCATAGTGGTAATATTTGATTGCGAGAACAGGGAGGGCTTAGTTATCTTACATGATCTACTTCCTATTTGGGGTATTTTGCTTGTCAAATTTTCAAAATTTGGTTTGCTTAATTATTTTTGAACGGTGAGGAGGATTTTATATAATGTTCCACAATATCTTTGAGATGGTTTAGTATTTAAATTTGAATATGTGATCTTTATGATACTATATTTTATCACTCAAACTTTATTATACAAGATTTCGAATGATTACATACTTGCTATTTATTTGAAAGATATTCTCCATATATTATTCTCAAAGGTCTTATTAATCAACTCTAAAATCAGAATGCAACTGTTGCTATGAAAGTTTGCAATGTTTGAAAAGATAAACTATTGGATCTGCAAAGGTCTAAAATGATCTTTAAGTGTCTAAAATCTATTCAAGATCATATTTCCTTATTTAATGTCAACGGGTACTTATGTTCAAGGGCTCAAATGGCTATATCCAATTTGCTATAAATATTAGCGAATTTGAAGCTTGTAGACACACAAGGGAAAAATACAAGAGCTTATATTGGAAGATCGTTAACTTACCCATATCTTATTTTCTCGTGCTAGTTCATTTGATTATTATCTATAAAGGGTTGTTTTGTTATTGATTAATTGGTTATTGTACTTCTTTGTATTGAGTTGGGTTGATCAGTTGGAGGGCTGACTACCCAAGTATAGTTGAGGAGCAATGTGTACGTTGGGATGCCGAGAGTTGTAGGGTCAACTTGTAGATTGTACAATAGGGAACTGTGTGTATCGACCGGTCTAATAAAAGAAAAGGTATTAAAATCCCATTGGCGAAGGGTGCCCATGACTAGAGGACTAGGCATGGCCAAATCTCTATAAATAATTTTGGTAGCAGAGCAATAAATGATTTGACTATCTAAATTGGGCCAATAATTGGTAGCAGAGCAATTACTATAATTTTGAGGCTTTGTTGTATAATAGTTTGATCACATGGCTAGTTATGATTGACTATGATTTCCCTCTGCTTTTTAAAGATGCTAATTATTTTTATGGCGGGAAAGAATGGAACTTTATATCAAGCACAAGGATCTAGAGTGTTGGGACATCATAGCCAAAGGTCCAATAATTATTGAGATATCAAAAGATAAATATACACATGATGATTATAAGCAAATATCCCAAAATCCTAAAGTTCTAAGCATATTATATTGTCTACTTACTATTGATATTTATAAGTCTAACTCACATTATGATAGCCGAGGAGATTTGGGAGACTCTTTATTATTTATATGGCACTAATCAAAATGTAGTGTTAAGTGAATTTGTGGCATAGGATGAAATGATCATGGATGGAAATTTTAAACAAGTATAGGATCATCAACTGCATGTAGAGCAAAAATATGAAACTGATGATCAAATTCAAGGCCTTATACATAATAATGTCAAACATAAATTGAGGAACCACTTGAAAATTATGACAAAAATAAAGATTCTTGTTATTCTTCTATTCTTTAAAGTGGTAAGTATGAGAAAAATCCATGCTTCAATTTTCAACGATAATTTATCTCCAAGTTGTCATATTTTTGTGATTCAAATACCATAACAAATTTTCAACTTTCAAAAATTCTTGATTGTGATGTTAAATCAAGAAAATGTGCCAAGACTAAGGGAAAGAAAAATCTTGCCTCATTAACTTTTCTTCTAATAGTTTTGAACCAAAGAAGGAAAGAACAAAGAATGCGCATGTTTATGGAAAGTTATTGACTTCCCATTTGGGTACTAATAATTAATCTCAAATAGCTTTTAATCCTCCTGAAAATTCAAGTGGACAAGAAAAGATTGGAATTTCATAATGGGATATGGCAAGTTACGGTTTGCAAAAAGTAAAAAATAATGTTAGGCCACTAGTTTTGTCATTGCCCAAATTTCGAGGCCTTGAAATATAGTCCAAAGCCTTGAAAATTTGGTAGAAGCTAAGATATTATTACTTCTAAAGAACTAAATATCAAGGACTTGAATTTTTTTTTTCAACATCCTTAATAGTGGTAATGTTTGATTTTGAGAAAAGGGAAGGTAGGGTAGTCGACATGATGTACTTCCTATTTGATGCATTTTCCTTTTCAAATTTTTGCAATTTAGTTGGCTTAATAATTTTTGAAAGGTGAGCATGACTAATATTTCATCATATCCTATGATATTATGACATGTGATTATCATTATGCGCAAATGATATGTTGTATATGATCTTAATGTTTTTGTCCATACGTTTATGTAGTATTTGTGTAAATGATATTACTTATTTCTACAAGGGCAGAGGGGAGAATTATATTACTTGAAGACTTTCTTATAATCATAATTTACACTTAATAAGTGGAGAATTCGGTTAATGTTATTATACCTTAATCCCTTATTGCATCCTTCTGTTGCTTATGAGAATTTTAAGTCAACAAGCATTAGCGCATGTGGTTGAATTGTTATTAGTATTTAGTCCCCTGTATTATTTTTGTAGGTGCTATATTAAGGGGGAAGTATCTCTTTATGCCATTGATTTATCAAGGGGAAGTTATATGTATTCAGCATAATTGTCTAAATGCCTTGATTTTTTTTTTTCTCTTTTTTACGCTACCTTTATAACAAAATACAAAAAAGGGGAGAAGTATATGGTCAGTTTTCATGGTGTGTCATTCAAATTGTATTGATATGTTATTTTCATTAGGTTTTTCCTTTCATAAAAAAAGGGGGAGATTGTTAACTTCCCTTAAGCTCACAATATGTTTATTAATATGTTTTGATGAAAGATAAAATAGGATTAGTCCAATGGTATATTCCTCATATTACATTTGGATTACCTTAGTATTTGTATTGCTTAAATATGTTTTGATTTCAAGTGGATATTGCATGCTAGTGTTGCTTAATTGATTTTATATAATGTTCCATAATATCTTTGAGATGGTTTAGTATTCAAATCTTAATATATGATCTTTATGGTATTATATTTTGTGATTCAAGTTTAATTATACAAGATTATGAGTGATTACATACTTGCCTATTTATTTGAAAGATATTCTCCATATATTATTCTCAGTGGTCTTATTGATCATCCCCAAAAATTGGAATGTAGCTGTTGCTGTGAATGTTAGCAGTGTTTGGAAAGATAAACTGCTTAATCGTTAATGGTCTGAAATGATCTTTCTAAGTTGGTGAATTGTTTCATGCCTAGTCATTGGGCAGTGTACTTCAGCATTAAGTCCCAACATGCCTATATCCTCTACTTGCTACATCAATACCATTTTCATAGCAATTAGGGCATGGCTCACCTGGTCCCATTCTTCAGGCAACTACTTTTCAAAAGGTCTCTCATTCCCTTCATGTTGGTCAAAACTGTTGGGGTTTGCATGATATGAAAAATGACCATGAGTGTACTCCTATAGGGGCAACCCCCTCTTCGATCAAACGCTTTATTTCTTTATTTGTTTTTAATTTTTTTCATGCCATTTCTTGACATTATGATTTTTGCTTTGCCGATATCGCTTATAGAGCATTTGAAGCATGTAATGGCTCCCACCAAAAAAGGAGATGTAGGCTATTGCAGCCTTCCCAATCTATCCTCGAGCATGGGATCCCAACTGGGCACCTTCAAGGTGGCCGAATGGCATGACCTCTTAGGCAATCCTAAAATTCACTAGGTCATCCCTCATTGGAAGTTTTGCATCATTGAAACTAGGAAAGGAATGTAGGCTATTGGGTTCCAGTGGCAGTCTTTTTATTTCACTGGTAGCTAGCAACAGGCATTTTTATGCCACTAGATAGGCTTCATGCCTCCTACCTATTGACTTCTTTCTATTGGACTCTTTTAGGAGTAAAACTTCTTTAATTGGTCTAAATTAGTGAGTTGTAAAAAAATTCATGCCTGTCTATATACATTAATTTCATGGCTCCTCCATAGAGGATCTCATTCACATAGTAGGGGTCGGTCTAACGAGGCCTAATTTTCTTTGTGGGTTCGTGATTGGTACCTGAGTGGCTTTTATTAATGCTCTCTAACATTAATGTTTCGGGGACGCACCTTTAAATTAAAAGCCCCTGCCATGATCTTTATTAGCGTTTCGTAAGTGATGTAAGGCTTGTAACCTTTTTTCTACAATGCCTACTAATTTCCTTGTTGGGCTTGTATCCAACCAACCCCAGATACTTGCCTTCAAGGAGACCTATAATGATGGAGATTTTTTTCTACTGGAAGTACTGCTTCCATTCCATATATAGGAGAGAATGACATTAGTTGTAATAGTCTAACCCTAAATTATGTTTATTTATTTAATTACCTCATGTTAATGATTTTTTCATATTTATTTATCGCACTTCATCATTTTGGTGGAAAAAAAGAAAATAATAATTTCATTTGGGCCCTTACCTGGCGATTCGGGCTTTATTTATTTATTTAATTATTCACGAAAACTTTAGAGGAATTGATAGTAGACCCTCAGAAATTTGATCTAAGTAATTTATTTTGTTTTCTGTGACATTACAAAAATTTAATTTTGAGTTACGCAGAAACGTTATCGTTACGAAGCATTTTATTCCCAAACCCATTATTTCGGCCCAATTTGAAACCCTACAAGTTTGCGTATTGACCTTGCTAATTACCATGAGTTAAGCTTAACCATGGTTAGTTAAAACTCATTTTTGAAGATAAAAATTTAGTCAAGCATGTAGATTAGTCAAAAAAGAAAATACAACCAAACCCAAAACCCATCTTCTCTCTCCTTTCTCTCTCTAACCACGCTAGCCCCCCAGCTAGTTCTTGTATTTTTTGGCCAATTCTCGGCCAGCTTTGGGATTCCTCCTACTCCCCCCAATACCCTAGTACCTCTAGCCACCATCCT
The DNA here is from genome assembly GCA_029747015.1 of Carnegiea gigantea. NCBI lineage: Eukaryota > Viridiplantae > Streptophyta > Magnoliopsida > Caryophyllales > Cactaceae > Carnegiea > Carnegiea gigantea. Next base: position 284,362 of record JAKOGI010001009.1, on the reverse strand, counting down.
CTATCCTCAAAACCACCAAACACCACCTCTATCTCTACTTTTTCAAGCTCAAAGTGAGTAAACCTAAGCTTGTTTTCTATGGATTTTTGATTTTGATTCTTGTTTATGTTGATTTGAGTTTTGATCATGTTCCTTGGTTGGAAACAAGAGTTATTTTGATGTTTTTAATTGTTGATTGAGTTTGGATCATGCTACGGTCTTGGGTTATTTATGAGCATGCAAGCTTACGGTTGGAAGTATGTGTTTCTTGGATTGTTTGTATTTGATTTAGTGGCTTTAATCTCTAATAATGTTTACGAGGGTGTTTTGGGTGATCTTGGATGAGATGAAGAGGAAGTAAGTTGGCCAAAAGTTAGGATTTTAATGATTATACAAGGTTTAGCTTTCCTTTAATAGCAAGAATGTTATTTGTGTATATTTGATTGAGAAATGAGTCTTTGATGTATATGATTATAAAGTGAAATTGAGTGTGATGGTTTTGTATGGTGATGGAAAGGACCAAAACGTTGTCACATGATTTTAAGGAGTGATTTTAGATGAGGATTTGTGTGAAAAGAGAGGAGAAAGTAATGATAGTGAGGGCTAGGAAATGGAAGAAAATAGGGTAGCCTTTGCTAATAAACTGATAATGAACGGCCCAACCAAAAATTATGGTTTTTTGTGGGTAGATAGATAAGTGAGTTAGCTTTCAAATGGCTTTTGAATCACCTTCATTTGAGGTCTGTGGAAAACGTTATAGCCGTTTTACTAGAACTGCATAGGTCAGACCAAAACTGGCACACTTGTGTTCAGCTCTATTTTGGGAACCCTATCATGGGAATCATATTTTGTGTTCTAACTGAACGTTTTTTGAGACTTCTTAAACTTTCTATATTGGGTAATTAGGTTTTAAATGTAGATCAAGAGATTAGGTGACAAGTCATATACTTTAGCCCCTATTACGCCCTTACTTTTCTTTTACTAAAGTATTAGCTATGAAAATAAATACATTTGCTAACTATATATTCCTATAACAATATTTTTGTATAGAGTCAGGGCCTAATCTATCATTTCCTTCCCTTTTGTGCATAATCATACTCAGTGACATTTCATTAAAAGTCTCAGGTACGTTCATTGTCTGTATCTTTAAAAATCAGCACGTATTTATCAAAATTATAATGTTGCGGTAAGTACTTCAATGAATCAGTTTAATTAGTGATTTATCATATAATTGGTGACCCCATTAGTTATCAGCTACAAGGCATTGCCCTTTAGTTACCCGCGCAGTTTCAGGCCAGTTCCCCAAATCGGCTTGGCAGGTGTATACCTATCTTCAGATCATAACAGTTACTAGGGTTTCACTATCAGATAATAATTGATAATTCAATTTTATATTTATCTCATTCCCTGTTTTATATTAAAATAAATTATAATGCGGGCCCAATCAGTTTTTTGAAGAACATTTAGCAATACAAAAATGCATGTACTGAGCTTCGGCTCACAGTTCGAAATGTTTTCATGTTTTGTTTTTGGAAAATCCTCATGGAATCGCCCTCTAACTAGCGGGCCAACTAGAGAAATAAGTGAGCGGAATTGTCTAAAAGAAATAGTGGTGTTTTAGTACTGAAATGTTTTGAGCACTGCATTGTGAGATATTTTGAAGATAGAACTATATACTCTGCTAAGAGTTACTATATTTTAGTATAAACTTTGAGATCATTAGTCACTATTGATGTTCGTTTGATGGTTTGGTTTTACGAATGTTGTGTGGTGATAACGATGTTTAACTTAGTTATGTTTAATTATTTTTTAAGTAGAGCCTTCTCCTTTGTGGACGGCGATAACGCCCCGATCATTTGGGATATCACTACTAATTAATGATGTTAATTGATGAGAACACAAATAGTGAATTATGTATATTTGGGGTGTTACAGATTTGGTATTAGAGCTAGGTTTTGATTTTTTTTTTTTAATGGGATATGGAGTATCGAGTTTAGATATAGAAGGGTGAGAAGGATTATTAGCAAGGAATATTGTATATTATAAGATATTTGTGATATTAGAAATAGACTTGTGATATTAGAAAGGCATCTTGTTCATCTTCTACATGCCCCTCATTTGTATTTTAATTGTTAGATGGATCCCTATGCTGTTGATATGATGTCTGGTACGTCTGTGGTAGCCCACATTTTACTATTGCATGCTAGCATGATAGCTTATGCGCAGGACCCTTTCTTCGAGTTTCACAGCATCATAGTCCATTCATTCAGATTGCTATGGTCCTTACCCATGGTTGATCCGTGGGTAGAGTTCAGGCTCCGTTGTCATCATTTCATGATGACGGAGAACCCAGATTGGGACGGACCTAGGTTCCCAGTCTAGGGGCTTCGGCTACCATTACTTTGGAGTTGATGTTGCGGGAGGAGCTTGAGCAAAGGGGTATTGCTATGGAGACTCTTCAGCACATCTTTCCTCTACACCAGGCACATCCCCCACCTACACCACCTGCACCAGCAGAGGGACCACCTTCGCCGCCTATACTGGGTACTCCATAGATGTCCGATAGTCCTGGGGGAGGCCCATGTGGTGGTGGATCTCCTCGATGCATCAGAGATCATGGTGGTTAGTTCTGATTATGAGCCCATGGAGGGTTTTGAAGGCCATTTAGAGGAAAAGGATGATCCATAGAAGGATCAGGAGAATGATGAGGTAGTAGAGGGATAGTAGATGGACTAGGAGGTCGGTGAGGATGTGGGAGAGTAGCAGATCGATCAGCAGATCGACGAGGTAGAGATTGGAACATCGAATAGCAACTTCAACTTAGGCAAGGAGCCGAAGGATGAGTCTGATCCAGATTACGATCCATCTAAAGATCGTTAGTTTTATTTATTTTTTTTAGATGTTGACTTGAGTAGGTTACATTTTGAGCCCCGCATGTATATATTATGGTCGAATTGGATAGTTACATTTTGTATAGCATATGACATTGTATATAGTTAGTCAAATCCTTCCGACCATGATGACATGGTCCGTTTCTTTTTTGGGCATGTGACGGACTTAGGGACTAGGGACTAGTTAGTGTTTTAGGTAGGAGCCAGGGCTGATCTTACTTAGTCAGCTAGATGTGTTATATTTTATTGATCATGTATATAAGAAGGCAGCTATGTATGTAAATAAGCAGTTAAGAAATGATATACTGAAGCGTTGGGTTCTGCTTTAACTAATATTTGAGCCATATTAAATGTATTTGTTGGGCATATTTATCTTATATGTTTGGGCATTCTAGTGATTGAATTGTTTTGTTTAATGTATGATCAAAATGTCTGAGTCGGTGTAAAACAATGCGGAGATTCATATAGAGGATAACTTGGATCAGGTTAGTGATCGGGTGAATAAGCCTCACATCATGTGCCACCAAATTTTGCCCAAATGCCACCAACTCCACCTAAGTTCGCCAACAATGTTAGGGACCCGAACTACTGGCCGACCTTAGTCGCTGAACTAATGAAGCGAATTCTGCAAGTATCTACTGAAACCCCTCCTAAAGATGATAAATTAGCAAATAGGGTAGCACAACGCAACCCTAAAGTGTATGATGGAGATTATGATCCATTAGTATTGGAAGAATGGCTAAGGGGAATGGAGAAAATCTTTACGGCAGTAAAGGAGCCAGAAGAAAAGGAAGTAAACATTGGGACGTATTATTTGACTGGTGAAGCTGATATTTGGTGGAACACTGTTAAGGATAAGCTTGTAGGGTCTTAATTCACCTGGAGTAAATTTTTGGGTGAGTTGAGGGCAAAATTTTACCCAGTTGTGGTTCAAAGATAAAAGGAGAAAGAGTTTATGAAGCTAAAGATGAGTGGCAATATGACTGTAATGCATTATGCCAGTAAGTTCAGAGCATTATCCAGGTTTGTCCCTGAATTTGTGTCATCTAAAAGGCTAAAGATGAGGAGGTTTGAAGAGGGTTTGGTCTTCCATATTCAAAATTAGTTAGCTGGGCAACCAATCTTGACTTACCAAGAGCTATATGAGCGAGCTGCTGAATTAGAGTGAGTGAAGACAAAATTAAGGGCCCTGAACCCGATCAACCAAAAGAGAAAATGGTTTGAGCAAGGAACTCTGAATGAGAGTGTGAACCAAAAGAAACCTTCTCTCACTCCTCCCAAGAGCCGTCTTACAGGCTTGATGAAGCCCTGTGGGAAGTGTGGAAGAGCTAATCACACCACCCCTAAATGCTGAGTAGGAACCAACAAGTGTATATGGTGTGGAAGCCCTGAACATCTCATTTCTGCCTGCCCACAAAGGTTAAAGGCTATAGATAACGATATAGCTAAACCCTTGGGCCCACCTCGCCAAGGGGCCCATCACCAAGGCTTGCACCAGTAGGACGGGCATATGTAATGAGCAAGCAGGAAGCTTCCACTTCTGGTACGGTAGTCACTAGAACTCTCCTTTTAAATTCAAAGCCATTTTGTGCATTATTTGATTCGAGTGCTACTCATTAATTTATATCCATCCGATCTGCCATGTAATTAAACCTAGAGGGCAGAAGGATGGAAACCAATTATAAGATCAAGTTATCCAATGATTCTGTAATTGAGTGCCCCATCTCTTATAAACTTATTCCCATTTCTATCAGTGGAACTACCTTCTCTGTGGACTTGATTCAATTTGATTTGTCTGATTTCAATATCAATTTGGGAATGAATTGGTTGCGCACTTATGAAGCTAAGATTGACTGTGAAGATCTTAAGGTTATTTTAAAGGATGAAAAAGGGAGAGAAGTATGCTTCTATGGGCAGAGAGAGGAAAAATCTTATCCCTTGATTTCTGCTATGAAAGTAAGTCAACTATTATGTCAGGGGTGTATTAGATATAGGTCTTATGCTGTTGACACCCAAACAAAAGAAGTGAAAGCAGGAAATATTCCTGTAGTTTGTGAATTTAGAGATGTTTTCCTGAAGAGTTGCCAGGACTACACCAAAGAAGGAAATTGATTTTGGAATTGAATTAATCCCTGGTAGCTAACCTATCTCCAAAGCCCTATATCATATAGCCCTAGCTGAGCTTAAGAAGCTGAAGAATCTGTTAGATGAGCTGTTATAAAAGAGATTTATCAGACCAAGTGTGTCATCGTGGGCTGCTCCAGTGTTGTTTGTAAAGAACAAGGACGGAACCTTAAGGCTATATATTGACCGCAGGGAGTTGAACAAGATCATTATAAAAAATAAGTACCCTTTGTCGCGACTAGATGACTTGTTTGACCAATTGCAAGGAGCAGGGGTCTTTTCTAAGATTGATTTGAGGTTAGGGTACCATCAACTTAGGATTAAACCTGAAGACATCTCTAAGACTACGTTTAGGACCAGACATGGTCACTATGAGTTTACACTGATGCTGTTTGGCCTCACCAATGCTCCCGCAGCTTTTATGGATCTTATGAATAAGATCCTCAGACCCTATCTAGATAAGTTTGTAGTGGTGTTCATAAATGACATCCTTATCTATTCTAAAGACAGGGAGGAACATGGTGATCATTTGAGGATGGTGTTACAAACCATGAGGGAGCATCAACTTTGTGGCAGATTAAAGAAGTGTGAATTTTGGTTGGAAGAAGTGGTATTCTTAGGGCATGTGGTTACAAAAGAAGGAATTAAAGTTAAACCCCAGAAGGTGAAGGCAATCACGAAATGCTCAAGGCCTACCAATGTCACTGAAGTTAGAAGCTTCCTGGGTTTAGCGGACTATTATCAAAGGTTCACTAAGGACTTTTCAAAAATAGCTTCACCCCTGATCAATACACTGAAGAAAGTGAATAAATTTAAGTTTATGGAGAAGTGTGAAAGAGCCTTTCACGAGATAAGACACCGATTAACTACCGCCCAATCCTAACGCGACTAGTGGAAAGAAAGGAGCATACCATCTATAGTGATGCTCCAAAGAATAGAATCGGGTGTGTTCTGATGTAGGAAGATAAAGTAGTAGCTTATACCTCTCAATAGCTCAAGTCTTATGAGAAAAATTACCCTACCCATGACCTGAAGTTAGCAGCCATGGTCTTTGCATTGAAAATTTGGAGACATTACTTATATGGGGTGTTATGCATCAAAGTCTGAAGTATATTTTCACCTAAAAGGAGCTCAATTTTAGACAACAGTGTTGGCTTGAGTTACTTAATTACTGTGATTTGTAGATTCAATGTCATCTAGGAAAAGCAAATGTTGTAGCAAATGCTCTAAGTAGGAAAGCGCAACATAACTCAAACACTATGGTGATTACTCAATTAAGTCTCTTGAGAGAGCTTAAGAACTTGAAAGTTCAACTAGTGTCCCATGGGTAAGCAAATGTCCAATTATCAACACTTACTTTACAGCCTTGCATGGCGGAGGAAATTCGGGTGAACTAGAAAAGTGATCCTGAACTCCAAAGAATAAAGCAAAATTTAGAGAAAGAAAAGTCTCCTGGATTTGTAGTACATGAGGATGGGACCCTGCAATTCCAGAATCGCCTATGTGTACCCAAAAATAAGGAATTCAGGAAACAGATCCTAGAGGAGGCTCATAATACTCGCTACTCGGTGCATCCAGAAGGCACCAAGATGTACAGAGACTTAAGACAATACTTTTGATAGAATAATATGAAGAAAGAGATTGCAGAATATGTAGACAAGTGTCTAACTTACCAGAAGGTTAAAGTAGCGCATCAGCATCTCGTTGGTGAACTGGGACCCCTAGAAATTCCCACTTGGAAGTGGGATTCAATCTCAATTGACTTTGTTATAGGTTTACCCATTTCTATGTTGAAGAAGAATGCTATCTAGGTCATAGTTGATCGACTTACCAAGTCGGTACATTTTCTGCCAATTACGGATACTTAGGGAGTTGAAAAACTAGCCCAACAGTGTGTTAAAGAGATAGTCCGCCTGCACAGGATTCCCTTAAACATAGTATCAGACAAGGATCAAAGATTTCAAGCTCGTTTTTTGGAAGCACTTGAAAAAGCCTTTGGGACCAAATTGAACTTTAGTAGCTCTCATCACCCTAAGACAGATGGGCAAACTGAAGGAGTGAACCAAATTCTAGAGAACATGTTGAGAGCATGTGTATTGGAGTTCCAAGGGAAGTGTGAAGATAATTTACCACTGATGGAGTTCTCTTATAACAATAGCTACCAGTCTGCTATCAAAATGGTCTCGTTTGAGGCTTTATATGGAGAAAATGTAGAACCCCACTATGTTGAAGTGATTTGGACGAGACATTGATCATAGGTCCCGAAATGATCCAAGAAACCATTGAAACAATAAGGAAAATTCGGGAGCATATTAAGGTTGCCAAAGTCGGTAAAAGAGTTATACGAACAAGAGAAGGAGGCCTCTGGAGTTTCAAAAAGGCCATAAAGTTTTTCTGAAAGTTTCACCAACTAAGGGTATCAAGAGGTTCAGAGTATGAGGCAAATTGAGTCCATGATATATTGGACCTTATGAAATCATTGAAAAGTTAAATCTCGTAGCATATCGATTGGATCTGTCAGTAGAACTAGAACACGTGCATAATGTATTTCACATCTCTCAGCTCAGGAAGTATATTTCAGATCGGGACCACACCATTGTATCTAAACCTGTTGAAATCAGTGAGGATCTAGTATCCGAAAAGCATCTAGTCCAAATACTAGATCGCAGGATTAAGTAGCTGCGTAACAAGCAGATACCACTAGTCAAGGTACTTTGGACAAACCATACCTCCCAAGAAGCCATTTGGGAGAACGAAGAAGAAATGAAAGACAAGTACCCACATTTATTTGAGGTAATCTTGCATGACATGATAAAGTTCATATGTTTCGAGGATGAAACTCTTTAATGGGGGAAGGCTGTAATAGCCCAACCTTAAATTATGCTTATTTATTTAATTACCTCATGTTAATGATTTTCTCATATTTATTTATCGCTTTTCATCGGTGAAAAAAAAAGACAATAATAATTTCATTTAGGCCCTCACTTGCGATTCGGGTTTTATTTATTTATTTAATTATTAACTAAAACTTTGTAGGAATTAATAGTAGGCCCTAATAAGTTTAATCTAAGTAATTTATTTTGTTTTCCGCAACATTACAAAAATTTAATCTTGAGTTACGCAAAAACGTTATCATTACGAAACATTTTATTCCCGAACCCAACTTATTTCGGCCCAATTTGAAACCTAACAAGTTTGCATATTAACCTACCTAATAACCATGAATTAAGCTTAACCATGGTTAGCTAAAAGTCATTTTTGAAGATAAAAATTTCAACCAAGCATGTAGATTAGTTAAAACAATACAACCAAACCCAAAACCCATCTTCTCTCTCCTTTCTCAGTCTAACCACGCCAGCCACCCCAGTTGTTCCTAATGTTTTCCTACAAGTTTCTGGCCAGCTTTGGGCTTCCTCCGACTCCCCTGGACACCCTAGTACCACTAGCCACCATCCTCCATCCTCAAAACCACCAAACCATCACCTCCATCTCTACTTTTTCAAGGTCAAAGTGAGTAAACCTAAGCTTGTTTTCTTTGGATTTTCGATTTTGATTCTTGTTTATGTTGATTTGAGTTTGGATCGTGTTCTTTGGTTGAAAACAAGAGTTATTTTGATGTTTTTAATTATTAATTGAGTTTGGATCATGCTAGGGTTTAGGGTTATTCATAAGCATGCAAGTTTAAGGTTGGAAGTACGCGTTTCTTGGATTGTTTGCATTTGATTTAGTGGCTTTAATCTCTAATAATGTTTATGAGGGTGTTTTTGGTGATCTTAGATGAGATGAAGAAGAAGTAAGTTGGCCGAAAGTTAGGGTTTTAATGATTTGCAAGGTTTAGCTTTCCTTTAATAGCAAGCGTGTTATTTGCGTATATTTGATTGAGAAATGAGTCTTTGATATATATGATTATGAAGTGAAATTGAGTGTGGTGGTTTTGTATGGTGATGGAAAGGACCAAAACGTTATTACATGAGTTTAAGGTGTGATTTTAGATGAGGATTTGTGTGAAAATAAAGGAGAAAGCAATGACAGTGAGGGCGGGCAAATGGCAGAAAACAGGGCAACTTTGCTAATAACCTAGTAATGAACGGCCCAACCAAAAATTATGGTTTTGGGTATGTAGATAGATCAGTGAGTTAGCTTTCAAATTGCTTTTGAATTGCCTTAATTTGAGGTCTATAGAAAAAGTTATGGCTATTTTACTAGAACTGTACAGGTTAGACCAAAACTGGCACACTTGTGTTCTAACCCCATTTTGGGAACTCTATCGTGGGAATCATGTTTTATATTCTAAATAAAAGTTTTTCGTGAGTTCTTAAGCTTTCTATATTGGAGAATTAGGTTTCTATTGTAGATCGGGAGTTTAGGTTACGAGTCATTTACTTTAACCCCTATTACACCCTTACTTTTCTTTTACTAAAGTATTGACTATGAAAATAAATACATTTGATAACTGTATGATCCTAAAATGATATTTTTGTACAGAGTCAGGGCCTAATCTATCATTTCCTTCCCTTTTGTGCATAATCGTACTCAGTGACATTTTATTAAAAGTCCCAGGTACGTTCATTGTCTGTATCTTTAAAAATCAGCATGTATCAAAATTATAATGTTGTGGTAAGTACATCAATGAATCAGTTTGATATGTGATTTATCAGATAATTAGTGATCCCATCAGTTATCAACTATAGGGCATTGCCCTTAAGTTACCCGCGCGGTTTCAGGTCAGGTCCCCCGATCGGCTTGGCTGGTGTATACCTATCTTCAGATCGTAACAGTTACTAGGTTTTCACTATTAGATAATAATTGACAATACAGTTCTATATTTATCTCATTCGCTGTTTTAAATTAAAATGATTTGCAATGCAGGCCCAATCAGTTTTTCGAAGAACATTTAACAATACAGAAATGCATGTACTGAGCTTCGGCTCACAGTTTGAAATGATTTCATGTTGTGTTTTAGGGAAATCCTCAGTGAATCGCCCTCTGACTGGCAGGCCGACTGGAGAAGATAAGTGGGCGGAAATGTCTAAAAGGAATAGTAGTGTTTTAGTGCTGAAATATTTTGAGCACTGTATTGTGAGATATTTTGAAGTTAGAACTATATACTCTGCTAAGAGTTACTATATTTTGGTGTAAACTTTGGGATTGTTAGTTACTATTGATGTTGGTTTGATGGTTTGTTTTTGCAAATGTCATGTGGTGATAACGATGTTCAGCTTAGTTATGTTTAATTATTTTTTAAGCCAAGCCTTGTCCTTTTTGAATGGCGGCAACGTCCCGCTCATTTGGGATATCACTACTACTTGATGATGTTAATTGACGAGAACGTAAACAGTAAATTATGTACATTTGGGGTGTTACATTAGTCCCCTAGACAATTTCATGGTTGTTCAGTATTTGTATAAAGTGCCTAGCCTTTGTAATTTTCAGTCATCTTCCTCAAGATGTTCTTAACAATTCCATTGGCCGTCTCGACTACTTTGTTTGTAATCAATGTTATATCTTATACAGATCAAGAAATTTTGCGAACTTAACTTTGAAATGAGACACATGATCGCTTATGAGTTCATAGAGTACCCCATAATGGCAAACGATGTTGGTTATTATGAAATGTGCAACTTATTTAGAAGCAAGAGGGGCATATAATGTTGCTTTTACCAGTTGGTGAAATAATCAATGGCCACAAAAATGTATTATTGACTATTGGCTCCTTTGGGTGTGATTTTACCTATTATGTCGATTCTTCATATGTAGAACGATCATAGTTAGGTAAGGGTGTATAGTTTTGAAGGAGGCATATATTGGATCAACGCATACTTTTGGTAATTTTTGCATTTTCAAGTGAGCCAAAAGAAATCCTGCTCAATTGGGTCCACCAGTAGACTTTCCTTTATTTGAATAAGAGATACCTATTCATGTGGATTTCGCAATCACCCGCATAAATCTCCTCCATAAGGAGTTTTTCCTCTTCGGCGCCTAAACATTACAAGTTCATGGCACAAGTGGTCTTCTTATAGAGTATGCCATTAAAATCTATAAAATATGAGACTAAACTACTAAGTGCTCTTTGGGCTTGTTTCGAGAATCAGGAGGATACTTTTCGTTTTATGGTGATTTCGAATATATTTTTACCACAAAGATGCTTCCGCTTCCTCCCTTATTTCCAAGCAGTAAGCTGGCTTGCCTTTTCTATCTATTGTGATAGTCATTTTAAATTCTTCATCTAGTATGGTAATTATAGATGCCAACTTTAGCAATCGATCTACAAATTGGTTTTCCTCTCTCAAGATGTAGGAGAACCTTAACTCATCAAAAAAGGATGTTATTTTTTCCAATTGAGCTTGGTCAAGTACCATATTCCCACTATCCACTTTCCACTATCCAATAATCTAATTTATAATCTAGCTTGAATCCCTGTATACATTTAAAGTGTTAATTTCAGGAGCTTACACAGCTTGCATTCCTATGATACAAGAGATGTATAATCTTGGAGTCATAACTCACAAAAATATACACAATAGCTTTAGAGTATCATTCTAACTTAAAGAACGACTTAAAGTCATAATGTTTATGATCTTTGAACATTATGTGAAGAAAACAAATGGCAAGGAAGAAAATAAAACAAGGGATATAAACTTAAATACTGGGATATAGAATATCACCACCAAGAGTTTAAGAACTACCTGAGTGCTCTACTTTGATACAAAAATTCACCACTAAGTAAAACACTGAAGGGTTCTCTAAATGAGCTACTTAGATATGAAACTCACCGCTAAGGATCTCACTTAGACCTCAAGTCACCACAATAATGAACCAATTACTACTACCACTAAATTTCAGTATGTTAGGAGAGACAAGTTCTCCAAAAGTTTTTCATTCATCAACATAATGAAATCTACAAAGGCTTTTCTAAGCCAAATGCAAAATGATTAAACCCTACAATGTATCAACTTGCATACATAGGCATAAAAGTAGTTAAAAACTAGTAAAGGAGATTAACTAAAACAACAAAGATTAAATCTAGGCTTAACAATTCATATGGCTAAGTGAACAAGCAAGTTTTGGTCTATAAGCACCCCCCATGCTCCAGTAGCTACTTTTATCCTTAGATAGATTTGGGAAAGTTTCAACATCATTGGATTGGTCAAAAGGGGAATAATTGTAAGTAGGAGTTGAAACACTCAAAACTAGCCAGCTTTTCTTGTAACAAGTTAAAGCAAATTCTCCCAAAACATGGCTTATTAGAAGAAACACTGTTTTGTAAATCTAGCACACTATAGGACCATAGTTGATAATATTTATGTGAAGTTTTGAGGCCAAGAAACACATAAAATGATTTACAACTAATAAGGATACATATGCTCAAGGTTGGAGGTACTTGCTGATTTGGCAGTCTCACCTTTAGATCTCTAGGCTTTAGTTTTAATTACTAAATGATATTCACGTTTGCTACAACTTGGGTCATGGGAAAGATTACTTCCTAAACTTTGACATAAGAGTTATGAAAATTTCCCTTTAGGATGAACAAAACAATTAGCAAGTAGCCTAAACGCGGACCTTATGTACGAGAATCTTACCCAGTTTGCAAGCTTGAATTGTCTGGCTGATATGAATGACCAAATAACTCTAATATGAAGCATCTCTTCCCAAACTTAAATTTATGTTAGAATAACCTCAGGTAAATCATGTACAACATGGATAAAAGTTATCTCAAAGTTAGGCTAACTCACTTCTCAAAACTATCAAGTAAGATGAAATTGTGTATTCTGCCCATACTTATTGTTTCCTAGGCATTTAGTAAAAAATGATAAAGGACGCATTAGAGGACATCTTGCACCTCTCATCCATGAATCTAATGTTTGAGATAAAAGTATATATATATTACATTCCCCTGGCTAAAGTAGATTCATCATTAAATCTGATGCTTGAAGCATGAGCAACTTGGAACTAGCTTCCAAATAGTTTCAAAAGAATGCTGCTTACCAAACTTGGAGTAGGCGGACTAAACAAGGAATAGCACACCATTTCTTTTCTTAGAGGTAAACATCCAATTATTGTGACTCTCCTTAGACAAATCCCATATGAAAATTGTTTTAGCACACCCATAGTGTTTCCCTCTTATCCCTCTTGTTCAAAGGTCTTAACACCATCATAATCGTCAAAAACAAGAGGTGGGTCAAGTATGCTTGAAACATTCTCTCTAAGGATTTTTTCACCTTTGTCGGAGTTAGATTTCTCTAAAGGCAGCAAGAGAAAAGTGTTAGATATGGAAAACACTCATAGGATTGCCCTTGTTAAGGGGATGTCCTTGGGAAAGGAATCAAAGTCATTTCCCTTCAGAGGTCAAAAGGGACGCTCAGTAAGATGTTGATTCACTTCAGTTAACTTACCTCTCAACTTTGCCCATCTTCTGATCTTACCTTTTCCTTTCTTCTTTCTCCTATGCATATAGTTTTCCACCATTCAAGTTCACAACCTCGGAGCTTATCGACAACCACCTTAAACTTATTGTACTAAGGAAATCCCGCATGGGAACTCAACCTTTCACCCATAAAACATTAGGCTTTTAAGGCTGGCCAAGCCCTTTTCAACCAAACCTATCACGTTGTTTAAGATTTGAAAAGAAAGCATGATGAGTGGATAATTACTTATTCTTTTGTGGGTTGAGTGTTTCGAGGTCATGAATGTGTTTAAGTAAGGGTAATAAGCACTGTCAGGACCATAAGCTCTTATACCAGTTGATGTATATTCCATGAGTTGGAACTTATAAAAACATGCATAATAATTTCAAAATTCGATTCTCACTTGAGAAGCAACTTTAGGGTAGAGTGTTTATGAGTTCTTGAGCATTATATGAAGCAAACAAACAACAAAGAAGTATTTAAAAAAAAAATAGCAAATATGAACTTAAAACACTTGGATATAGAATATCACCACCAAGGGTTTAACAGCTGCTTGAAAGCTCTACTTGGATGCAAAAATTCACCACAAGTAAATCACTCAAGGGTTCTCTAAGTGAACTGCTTAGGTACATAAATGACCACTAAAATCTCACCTAGATCTCAAGTTCCCACATTAATGAACCAAATAGTGCTACAGGAATTTCTTTTGTTCGGATTTTATTGGAAAGAGAATAATTCTCCATCAGTTTTTCACTCATTAACATATTCTGATTTGCAAGCAACAAAAAAGAGGCTTTCATAAGCATAATACAAGCTGATTCAAACACTTTCATACGTCCACTTTGCATACATTGGCATAATATTGCAATAAACTAATAAAGGAGTTTAGTTGAACAAGCAAGATTGCGTCTAAGCTTGACAACTCATATGGCTGTGTGAACAAGCAAGTTGGTGAGCCTATGCACCTCTTCTAAAGCTCCAACAGCTACTGTCCTCCTTAAGATAGAATTAGAAAGCTTGTAAGACCATTGAATTGATAAAAAAGGGGTAAAAACTAACTAATTTTGGTTGTAGATGATCAGAGCATTTCCTTCTAAAACATGGCTGGTTAAAATTTGGCTGGCTCAAACATGGAGGGGGTAACCATCGAGGTTTGAAGATGGGAACTGAGAGAGAAGAGAAAGGAGGAGGAGTAAAGAGGGGTCACGTGCTGGGCATATGGGGGTTGGTTGGGTAGGTTTTTTATTTTAGTTTTATTTTTTCTTTTGTTGTTACAAATAGAAAAGTGGGTGAAAGAGATGTGTGGGCTGAGTTATGTGGTTGGGTTCTTGACCCACTTCTTCATTTTCAACATTTTTCTTCATCTTTTTCACATTTTCTGAATTTTTTCCGACACCTACAAAATCAAATAAAATCAAATAAAAATCTAAAAATAATAATGATTTTGAGCATAAATCAATTATAAAGGTATGAAAAAAATATCTTATTTTTGGCACAAACTAATACTCTCATACCAAGATTTTGCTCATTCTCGAGGAAACAAACTAAACTACCTAAAAAAACAGAAAATAAGAACAAGAAAATCTTGTCACTTTCGTAGGATTTATGATTGCATTTAGCATATACCACAAGCCTTTTAAATCCCTCAGTTTTCCAAGTTGATGAGTAAGGTCTTCTAAGGGTTTTCAAGTGAAATACCCACAAAAAATTTTTCAAAAATAAAGAAAAATCTCTTTTGTTTTTTTTCAAAACATGAACATATATACAAGTAAAGGGAAATTATGTACACGACTTAGGCAATTACATTACCCTGATAACCAAATCACCAAACTATATACAAATAGAATGTACAATAATAAGACATCTAAGTCAAAAGAAGCATATCGACTCTCATTTTTTTACCCTACACACAATATCCAATTATATGTACTCCTTCGTACAGGTGCAAATGTTTATCAACTCCTATAAATCAAATTGCTAACATTGACATAATCCCAGTTTCAGTTCCTAGTTAACTTCTTTGCTCCTTTTTTCCCTTTTTTTCTTTTCAACAAGAATAATACCCTCTTAACTTACAAATATTCAGGCCTTCCCTAAAAAGAGATTTTATTAGATTGTATAAAGTACTTATTTCATTACTCAAACAGATTTGAAATCAAGTAAAATAACACATATCCAAGCCAATCAAAGATATGCAATAAAGATAGTGGCTATGAACATTGGTGCTCGAGTTTTTATTCATTTCTTTAAGGCTTTTTCTTCTTTTCTTTTTTTTGGGCCATTTTCAAGGGCATGGAAGACAAATTTGATAAACAAAAAGTGTACAAGCCAACTTAACAATAAGACCCTAAGAATTGACGGTACAATAAACAAGGTAGGCACAAAATCACACATATGCGACGGGATTATTATGAAAAATCGAATCTACATCCTCAACTAGACGTCTCATCATTCAAACTCTATTTACATATGACCAAATTACCTAGCAACATGGGATCACAATTGCCTCAGAAAGCACATAAATCTCAAAAGAAAAACAAAATCTTCTTGAATTTTTTCAAAATTTTTGAAAAGTATGCATAAATGGGCACTTCAACCCCACAACAAAACTCCACAATGTCCTCATTGTGGGAACTATGGCGCCAAAAACCAACACATAAGCTATAAAATCCTAAAACCCACATAAAGCCATAAGTACATGCAAGCTAGGACATCGCTAAAATCACAAACAAAACCAAAATTAAAATATGAAAATCAAAATCACACAAAAAAGCAAAAACAAAAACCAATTCTAAAACAAAACAAAACAAAACAAAACCGAAACCGAAACCAACCAAAACAGAACAAGACCAAAACACAGACAATCCTCAAAATAAAAATAAGACAAAACCAAGGACTTACTAAACACAAAGCAACAGAAAAATAAACCTCAAACAAAACAACACAAAAGAAAAACGAAATATAAAACCAGTAGAACAAAAAGAAAGCACTAATCTCATATTTAAAAAAACATACCTCTAAACACAAAACACAACTAAAACATCCTTGAAAAACAAAAATATCTAACATAAACAAGAAACCACCAAATAAAAGACAAAAGAAAAGTAAACATAAAACAAAACAAGACTCAAAAGAAAAGAAAAACAAAGTGCAAACCAAAATAAAACCACTAAAACATAAAAAAGGAAACAAAAACAGAGTGTGAAACAAAAACAAAACCAAAGAAAAAAAAATAACTCACAAAACCAAGGAAACAAAATACAGAACTCAAACATGCACAAGAGCAATGCTAGATATCCGCAACTATTCACAATCCTAGAAATCCACAACTAACAAGTAATCACAAAACAAAATACACCATAACACAATCAAGGGTTATCATAGCCAACTCGACTCAACAAATCCAAAATTTCTCCTCAAGATCGATCACTCACACAATCACAATCCTAAACATCGACAAATATGTACAAAAAGAAAGAAAAGAAATGAAAAAGAAGAATAGGGAAGGGGTGGAATGATCATAACAAGTTGGGTACTGATTATAGCCAAACCAATGCCTCACTCATATGATGTCGAGGAGGTCCGTGGAGTATCAACCACTCCGTCTTAGCTTATAAGCTGCTACTCATCAAAACCGATCAATGCTCATAGTAGCCTATCAAACATGTGAGCACATTCCTGACATAAATGAAAATAGCCAGAAATATAGCTCAAATAGAATGTATAAAAGGAATGTAACTCAAGGCTCTCTTTAGCTTATCAAATCTCTCAACCCAATCAAAAAGAGATTTTATATATGCAACATCATATGCACTAGTCAATGGTCTAACTATAATGTGAATATATGAATGCAAAAGATCACCGAGAGTTATATGAATGACTGAAATAAAGTACAACATCTCTAAATGGGGAGGGCAGAGAACCAAAGCAAGGCCAGTCAAGTGAGATATGAAAACCAAAGCTCAAAGGATGGCCTACAGTCAAGTCCTTCACCTCAAAGTGGTCATCGAGTCTTTCTATGTCACTATCATCAAGAGTCTGATCTGAACAAGGATTGCCAAGCACAAAAGTCTCAGACTATACAAAAGTAGACTCGAGAGGGTCTAGAGAAGAGAGACGAATGGGGAGGGAACAAAAAAGGGATGAAATGGGAGGGGTGGGAGCTAAGCCAGGGAAAGATTCAATAGAAATGGGATCATTAAGCTCATCAGGAGGTGTAAACTTACTAAAATCCACAACTGAAGACTCATCAAGAAAATGCTCCTCAGAAAAGGTATCCTCTGACTCAACTAGTATGCTACACGACTCAGAATTAGCATTAGTCTCAATTCCGTCTCATGCCTCAAGTTCTCCCAAGGGAGCCAAAGGAATAGATGAGTCATGAATAATTAAACTAAGCTTGGGGTGGTCACTAACTGCACTAAACTCTAGAAAGGGTACAACTGCTACAAGAGATGAGGGATCACTTGCTTCTTCAAGGTCATCATAATATGTATCATCATAAAAAAGATGCCCTAAAGGAATCGGTGTCTCACTCCTGACATCAAAGTCCTCACAAAACCTAGCCTCAGGTGTAGAAGAGCTTAAACTAAGGTCAAACACAAGTAAACTTTACAAATAAATCTCCCTATTAAAGGCAACCAGTGCCTCTAATCTATGTGGTCTACCAAGCAATGGACAAGTATCAACATCATGATAATAGGAATCATAATAGTTATATGAAATATGAGCACACAGAGTATGAGAGTACCCATAAGATATACCCCAATCTGACTCTCATCTAAAGGTGTAGAATGCATCACATAAGGGTTAGGAATGGAGCGACAAAAGGTGTCTCTATTACTTTCATACTCCCAAGTGTCATGAGTTAAATATTCAAAGAAATCCCAAATTTTATCAGAGATCTTAGTGAATAAACATCCCAAACCGTCGGGGTACATAGTCTCCACATGATCCCGATATTCATCATTAAGATCCTGAAAGATCACTTGGCAAATTTTCTATTTCTCAAAATAATGATCAACACATTGAGCACAAACTTCATTCAATCTACTCAAATATTGCCAAAATATTTCATGCTCAAATTGAGGAAAACAAAAAATTGCCATTTGTTTTTGAAATTTTTTATGTTTTTTCAATTTTTAGGGGTTTTCTCAAATTTTCAATTTTTTTTTTCAATTTCAGCCTCTTTCAATTTTTTTGGATTTTTTTATGTTTCATGAAATAAACTAAATTAAGTCACTACTCATAATGAAATAAACAAAGTAAAACAAGATCTATACAACTAATTAGAAAGTAGCTAAGAAAAAGAAAATGCGTCCTACTCTCATGTCATCATTCCCAGCAACGACATCAAAAACTTGTACGATAGTCTTTGAGTGTAAATTTAAAGACGCAACTGTACAATTTTCGTCGTAGTATTTGAGGGTCGTCTCCTTGGGGACGATGGGTGAAAATTAGGTCATGGTCAACTAAATTATCCTAAAAAAATTAAATTATCCTAAATAATGAAATAGGCAAACCTAACTATATTTAGAACAAGATTCACGATATTAGTGTGATTTAAATCATTCGTGGCTAGATTTTATAAGGAATGAATCCAAAACATACAAATTCAATAAGGAAATAAATAAACTTGAAACCAAAAAGGGGGCTAATGAGAATATACCTTCATGCCCATCTCATATAATCCACCAATTCAAGCCTAGTGAGTCCACCTCAATTCTAACCAATGTTATCAAAATGACAACTACTAAAGTCAATTAAACAACGAAAAGGGCAATTAAAAGTAATTAAAAAATGACCTAAAACAAAATTGAAATAGGGGAGACGGAAGAATTACTAAGTATCAAAGTCAATACTAGAGGGATGGGGGCACTATGGATGTTCTTGGACCCAGCTCCAACCATATTCATGCTATCAAACAGAGAAAACAGAGCAGGTAAACAGAATAGAGAGGAGAGCACAGAAGTCGTGGTAGCCTAGCCCTTCAAAGGCTCAACACAGGTTCTACAACCTCCATTAACAGAAGGAGCGAAAAAAGAGTAAATCCCAGGCTCAAAAAATCAGTTGAACAAAACAACCCTATCATCGTAAATTAGAGCCCGAAGCAGAAAATAAATTGAAAGACAAAAATGGCAAGCAAGTGCAGGACAAGAAAAAGGGAAGAAGCATTTCGAAATTAGCCCAAAACAACCCAAAAACGAGCTTCAAAGCTCTTAAAAATGGCAGAATCGCCATTAATCCAACATTCAAGCTCAGAGAGCATAAAAATAAGGGAAAGTCAGCTAGCAAAAACAAGTGAGCAAATTCAAGCCCCAAATTACGTATTCCATCCTAAACTAATGAATAACAACCAAACGTTTAAAGGTTCGAATCCTAAAAATAAAAGAAATCGAAATCTCAAAAACGGATCTGAAATTGAAAGCCCAGTATGGAAAACCCTAAAATTCAACTTTAAAACTAAAATTGAAACTACCTAAGACCCTGAAATTAAACCTAGATTACCTCGCTCCTTGCCGCTGTCTCTCAGTTTATAGTTGAACCCTTCAATCTTGACTGTTGATTTCGGATGGCATGGATGGTAAGGATGAATCTTGTGCTAGCATCGAGTAGGAGTTCGATGGTGGTGAGTGCAGGTGGTGATGGTGGATGCGAGTGCTGGTGGTTAGGTCCTATATCAAGAGACAGAGAGATGGATTAGAGATGGAGATGAGGATGGCGAGAGGCAACTATCGAGGTCCAAAGATTGGAACCGAGAGAGGAGAGAGCGGCGGAGGAGTAAAGGGGGGAATCACGTGCTGGGCAGATGGGGAACCAGTTGGGTAGGTTTTTTTATTTTAGTTTTGTTTTTTCTTTTGTTGGGTTAAATTGAAAACTGGCCAAAGAGATGTGTGGACTGAGGTATTGGGTTCTTGACCTACTTCTTCATTTTCAATATTTTTTATCATCTTTTTCATATTTTTTTGAATTTTTTCAACACCTATAAAATTAAATAAAATCAAATAAAAATCTAATAATAATTATTTTGATCCAAAACTTGCTATAAACTTATTGTAAAAATATCATATTTTTGGTACAGACGGCCACTACCTATCATTCTCAAACTAGTGATCATGTAGAGGTTTCTAATGAACAGATTAAACAAATTTTTGAAAAAAATATGAGTAGAAACTACAAGAATTGAACAGATAAGCTTGTTGATGCTCTATGAGATTATAGGATAGCTTTTAAGACTTCTTTAGATATGTCACCATTTAGGGTTGTCTTTTGTAAGCTTTGTCATCTTCCTATAGAACTTAAGCATTAGGCTATGTGGGCTACAAAAATTTTAAGCCTTGACTTAGGAGCAATTGGGGTAGAAGGGAAGTTATAGTTGAGTGAGCTAGAAGAGATCATAACTGAGGCCTATAAGAACTCTACGATGTAAAAGGAGAGAGCAAAATTGTTCCATAATAGGCATATTCACAGGAAAGAATTTTTCTCAGGTTAGAATGTGTTGCTTTATGACTCAGGCTACACCTTTCTCCAGGTAAGTAGAGGTCTTATCGGACTGGTACTTTCATTATTTCTCATGTTTTTCCACATGGTACTATAGAGATACAAGACCCCATGAAAAGATATGCATTTCAGGTGAATGGAGAAAGGGTGAAACTATTTTTGGAGCTACTAGCAGAGGAGAAAGAGGCAGAGTGTTTGATGCTCTATGAACCATAGTACAGAGATTAACAATGTGGAGATTAGCTTGTATGCATCTAGCATTCAACATGGTACTATTACTCCTTTGTACAAATCTTATTTTGTACATATATTTTCTTTTAGTTTAATTTCTTTGTTCTTGATTTTGTGCTTTTCATTCTTATGCTTCTACATGCAATAGAGACATTGTATTGTTTTAGTGTAGGGGTGAGGGCCTTTACATTTTTTATTTAAAAAAAAAGACCAAAAAGATTTTTTTCTTCTTCTTTATCTTTTCTTTTTTCACTTGTGTTTTACTTTGTTTTGGGAAATATGTATACGATTTTGGCCAGCTTGACCTCTTGTAATTTAGTATTAGGTTGTACATAGGTAGGATGCACATGATAAAAACTTTGTCCTAATGGTGACATTTTTTGCCCCATTTTAACCTCAGCATTTCATTATAACTATAAGTCCAGTCCTTACTTTATACATCACCATTGTTTTTAGGTCTTAGGCTTCCATTTTTGATTCTCCCATTTATCTTTATATAGTTGTATTAGTTTTTGCTTTCCAACTTGCATTAAAAAAAAAAAGGAGCTGGGAATGACGAGCATCTCTTTGAAGTATACGCTATTGGGTACTACCCTTTTGAGGCAATATTCTTGTTGGAAAAGCTTGTTTCCTAATTTAGTAAGTCAATAAAGTAGTTTGTGTCTTATCAAGGGGGACTGAGCCAAATCTAGTTATCCTAATTCTTAAGATGGTGGTACAGTTGCACACTGTGCACTAAGATAAATACATTGTTATGTTGGTTTGTGGGGTGAACAATTAGAGCACGAATGTCATTAGTGAGGACTTAGAGACTTGAAGCGTACACCTTCTTTATATATAGGCTAATATCTGAACTATAAGGGTGATATGTTTGGTTGGAATTTTATATTGTCCACGCTAATGCATTTGTGTTATAAAGAAAAAGCCCAAAAAGATTTTCTTTTCTTCTTATTCTTTTTTTTTTTAAAAATTTTGTGGGTATATCTTATGCAAACCCTCATGGGACCTTTCTCATCCACTCGGGTGAACCTAAGGGTTTAAAGGACTTATTGCACATGCTAAATGCAACCGTAATTCCTGGAAAGTGAATTAGATTTCTTATTTGCTTATTATATGTTTTTTTAGTATTTTTGTTTTATTTGACTCGAGGATGAGCAAAACTTAAGTGCAGGAGAATTTGTTGAGTATGAAAGTTTGATATTTTCATCCCCTTTAAACTTTATTTTGCTTGAAAATAATATTATTTTTAGTATTTTATGCTACTTTTATATTATTTTGTAGGAACTAAAAAAAAGTTATAGTCGGTCCAACATTGCAGCATTATTAATGGATGAGAGGCAAGAAACTAGATCCAAAAAAAAAAAAAAATTTAGTAGCCCAACTCTCATTAGCCCATACCCACCTCTCCTCTTTTCAATATATACATGAAACATCCTCCTCCCACTCACATGAATCACTTAGACACCCTCAATTTATTTTCTCTCTCCTCCTCTCCTCCCCTCCCCTGGCTTCTACATCCATATTTTTCATCCATAACCACCAGCTCCTCATCTTCTCCATCTTATTTGCATAGTTAATGGAACAACCTCCCTCCTTTTACTCTAGCACCGTTCATCACCATCAGTTAACTACTGAAATTTTTTCGGGAGCAAATCTCTCAGGAGGACCTAATAATAGCCCCTAATATAGGCATTAACATGGGATGGAAAAACCTCAGATTAGGTCCACTTCATAACAACAATTAAGGGCATCGATTATCCAGCATAAACGTCCAGATTTTATGCCACATTTTGTGAAAATAGGAAGTTAGATAGTGTTGGAGATTTGTGTATAAATAGGGGTCGAATAGGAGGTAGAAAGGCATAAAAAAATATCAATGGCCTTAGTACAATTGTAATTAGCTCCCCATTTGGTTTCATTCCTTATTTCAGATTTTACTAATTTTCGAGCTCTTCTGTGTTGTTGGTTCAAGGGCCTCGAAAGCCATCATTGAAAGCTTCAAATAGTTGAACAACCATTCCTTTCTCTCCGTCTTGTACTTTTGTGGAGATTCTGCATTGGATTGAATTAATTTACATATTTTTTGTCTAAATTTAGGTCATTTGAATGCTCTATTCTTCAAACTTGATACTCCTTTTTTTTAAATGTACTCTTGACCTATTCAACTTTTGGCGCTAAGAGCTTCATTGTCTTGTTTAATTTGATTGCTTTATTTATTTATTTATTTATTTTATTTTATTTGGTTGTTTGGTTCGCTCATAACACCCCTCTTCCTTTCATTTTCAATTCTTTCTCTGATCACCTGTAGTACTTGTATCATGATGGGGCCCTATACTTTTGTTATCCATTATGTTAATTTTCAGTAGCCTACTTTCTTTATTCCTTTGCTAAATACATAGCAAATTGTTTTACTACTGCATAGACGCATAGTATAGGTTGGGTTTAATTTGTCTTATCTTAATTTCGTATTCTATTAGCTTATTTTCAGCTACAAAGGTATTTTCTTCTTGCCGATTAGGTCCAATTTATTCTGTTTCTTTATTACCTTATTTTATGTTCATTTAATTTTTTATTTTTTTCCTAATGAAGCTTAATTAGTGTTAGTATAATTTGGGTCATTATTTTCTTGGATGTAATTGTAGTAGATTAGTTGTGAATAATAGTGTAGCTTACAAAGTAGTTAATTTGATTCTACCATCTTCATGGGAACGACTCTTATTCGTTAGATCATATGAAAAGTTAGACATTGTGTGCTTGTGGCTTTCTTTTTACATCAACATAATATGAACTTAATCACTTGGACATGGAATATCACCATCAAGAGTTTAAGAAATACTTAAGAGCTCTACTTAGATAGATAAATCCACCACCAAGTAAATCACTCAAAGATTCTCTAAATGAGTCCCTTAGATATAAAAATCACTACTAAGGATCTCACCTAGACCCCAAGTCCCCACACTAATGAACCAATTAGTTCTATAGCTAATTTTGAAGGTTGTAGAGGGAAAGAACCATTGTCTAATGGGTTTTTGTTCATCAACATGATTTATTTGCAAACACTAAAAAAGAGGCTACAAGCTAGTTGAAACCCTCTCATGTGTCCATTAGCATAAGTAGGCATAAAAGTAGTAAAAAATAGCAAAGGAGATTAACCAAAATGAGGAGATTAACTAAAACTAGGAAGATTAAATTCTAAGCTTGATAACTCATATGGCTAGGTGAATAAGCAAGGTGTTGAGTCTATACACCTCTTCCAAGGATCTACTACTTTCCTCCTTAAGACAGATTTAAAAAGCTTTCATGATCATTCCACTGGTCAAAAAGCAGTAGAATTCTAAGCGGGAGTTAAAACACTCAGAACTCGAATATTTTACATGTAACTGGTTAAAGCATTTCCTCCTAAAACTGGGCAAGCTAAAAGAAATTCCCTTATGTAAATTTGACCAAAACTTTGGACCAAATTTGATAACACTTATTCCAAGTTATCTATCTAAGAAATGCCCAAAATGACTTACATTTGACGAGAAACATATGCTCAAACTTACAAGTACCCGCTGATTCGGAAGTTGGCACCTTTAGATTCTACATTGAGTTTCAATGACCCAAACAATCTTCAGATTTTTCTAAAACTTAGGTCATTATGAAGACTACTTTCTTAACTTTTACATAAAGTAATCAAAACATCCCTATTGTAAAGATCCACCTCCCTGGGAGTGCGATCATCCACGAATGGGCGTCTCATATCCTAGGTACTTTCGATCTTCCTAGAAGACTGATTTAATTATTTTCTTTTTTAAAAATTAGCAAGGTAGAATTGGGCCTGCAGGAACACAAGAGGTTGGGCCTTAGACTTGCCCAAGCAACCTGGCTGGATCCCTTGGGCAGGGCTAGGTGCAGTCCTCCAGTGATTGGGGCCTTAGCAGTCTTTTCAACATGACCTAAAATCTGGGTGCAAGCTTAATCCAGAAACTTAGATGGCTTCTTTAGATCAGAACCCTGATTCTGGTCTAGGCAATTTCTCCAAATCTGCTTTCCTTAGTTTGGCAATGTAAGAACGGATGTCGAATAAAACAATAAACAAGAAGCATTAATCTTTTTAGTAACAGAGTCACAAGTGAGTTTTTAGAAAAACTTACAAACCAGAACATCTTTCGAAGCAAATCATTCCGATAAGGATGCCAAAGGGATAGTGAAGGGACAAATTGAAGTTGCTTCAAAATGATTTTGGAAAAGCCCCAAGTAATCCTAGAGTAGGGGACCATCCTGAGTCCTTGGCTTGGAATCGATGTTTTAAATTTAGGGGTGATTGTATGGTGATGCGATGGGATGCATCTCAGCAATACTTGTCATCACTGATGGTCTTTACTAATCAGCATAGGATATTAAGACTTAATCATACTAACATACGTTCATATAACATAAGTATAAATCATAGCAAATTATATCAAATGCACAAACTTTAATCTAATGCAAACAAAAGTAAGGTAAATAAGTTACAGCAAATGAGGAACTACCTAAAGATTACATCTTTGGTAACTCAGAATCAAAAAATCTCAAAAAAGGAATACATTAAAAGAGTAGGAAAAGATAGAGTTTTTATCCTTAGGATAAGCCAACTGATTTACCTGAGAACCCAACAGAGTAACCCTTTTTAAATGGTTAACCTAGTTCTCTACCTCCAGTGTATGGAGTATTTCTTTTCTCAATTTCAATGCTCTCTTCTCCCTAATATTTTGATGTGTTTGGATGCCAATTTGATTTAATCCTCTAGCTGATGGAAACTTTTTGATACCTCTAGCTGACTTGATGTCGATTTTCTTATGATAAACCAATGCCAAATGCCCTCTTAAACCCCTAGGGGGTAGCCCCCTAGATATAGTGCTTGAGGGGAGAGTCCAAATCAGTTTAGAGAAAGGAGACTTAATCCTAGTCTCATTAATGTCAATCCAAACAGGTACGCTAATTTAGCTAAGATTCTGACTACTTAGTTAACTAATCAGCGTAGAATTTAGTTAACTAATTCTATTTAGGTAGAAATAGATTCAAAGACAGGGATCCCACCATGGTTTCCATTGAACAAGAACTCGGCCAGGTTCTTGGCTGCGCAAACAACCCATTTTATTTTGGCTATAACTTTTATGTCCAATATCCGTTTTGGGTAATTCATTTTTTTTTTTGAAATCTTATTAATTCTAGTATCTAATGGAGCTATTGTCATAATTTTTATATAAGTGTGAAATAATATATAGAAAAAAAGTGATCAGTTTCAGCACAAGTGCAAATACTAAACTTATATCTTTTGCATTGCTTATCCAACTTTGGTGCATAATATGACATGGGAAGCTTATTCAATGAAGAATGTTGATATGTAGACTTAAAATCCTTATACTCCTTAGAGTGCATATCAACAACATGCCAAACACAGTCAATTTGGGCCTTTTTGGGCTCTATTAATCCTTTGAACTTAAATTCAAGGATTAATTTGCTAGGCCCACAAGTACATAAGTTGAGGTATAACTTTCATCATTGAGCAATTAAAAAATGATGTCTTTTTTAGGCATTTGCAGTTAGGCCCCACTTTGATCGAGACTCAGTAAGGCAAAGCTCAAAGTAATGTTCTTAACTTGTAGTTGCTTGTTTGGTTGTGATGATGAGGATCCAAGCCTAGCCATTGAGGGTCATGAAACTTACTGCCTATCTACTTTTGCTATGATGGTCTCTGAAGCCTTTTATCATTGACTTAGCAGATTAGTGAACTTCCTGAACCATCTTGTGGGTTAACTAAACTTATCTTCCTATATTGCTAGAGTAGCGAACCTTCTTGCTGGTCAAATGAAGTTGTCTTCCTGTATTGCTGGAGCAGCAGACCTACTTGCTGGTCAGACCAACTTGTCTTCCTATATTTCTAGAGCTGTGGGCCTTCTTGCTGGTCAAGTGAACTTATCTTTCTGTATCAGTAGGGCAACTGACTTTTTTGCTAGTTTAGAAAATTGTGAAATATCTCATTATATGAGGGCTATTAATTTTAGCTTCTGACTTTGATAAACTTTTAAAATACTTTCATAAGTACCCCATTCTTGTATGCCTTAGATGCCTATGGATGTGGATTATCCCTTATAGATAATCTTTGTTTTATCGTCTTCCTTGAATATTTTGGAGTACTTTCATAAGTATTCCATTCGTTTCTTATTAAAGTTGCATGTTTTGCTTTGAATGCTCATGGATGTAATTATCCCTTGGATCCTTTTTGCTTTGGCTTCTTCTTCTTTTGTATTTTCCAAGAGAAACATGATCATGTGATGATGGAACCCGACCAGGTTTTGTTGACCACTTTTCCTACTTTGGCCTTTCTTTCTTTGTTTATATGCTTATGTTCTTTCGATACTTGTAAGTTCCTTATACATATAGAGATCAAGGCTGGGTTCCCATGGCTTATCTTCTTTCCTCAATTTCTTCTTTTTGTTTGAATGTTTAGCTCTTTTTATAGGGAATATGCCCATGTTAGTGTGGAGAACTTGATCGGGTCCTCATGATAGGCATCCCTTTGTTTTTGCCTTTCTCATTTGCTTGCCTTTTAGTTCATTGTGAAGGAATGTGTTCATGTGAGTTGTGGGGAACCAATCGGGTCCTCCCTTGGCTTCCTTTTCCTATAAATAGCTTGCATTGTGGAGTTCCAAAATCATGCTCTTCCTTCCTCTCTTATTTTTCTTTGCTTTCCCTTGTTTTCATAACTTGTAAGTGCTTGCATAGGATTTCTTTATTAAAAGCAATGGAGACCCGTTGAAGCTTTGGATCGCATTGATCATCTTGTTAAGATAAAATTGATGGTGTGTCCTCTATGGCTAGATCCTGTTGGACATTATTACCTAATAAACAAAAGTTGGTTTGATGTCATTTCTATAAGGATGCTTGTGTAAGACCCTCTTGGAGGATAAAGCCCCCTTTAACTAAGCTTGATTGAGGTGAGGGTCAAAGTATAGATGTCTTCTACAGCAGCTGTTGATAATGTCTTAAGAAGCTTTGATGTTGATTTATAGCTAACACGCAACTCCTTGTAGGGTCACTCTAAAGGCTTACTGTACTCTTCTTCAATCTAGGAGTCTCAAGTGATCAAGGTGACGGGCGATCCAATAAATAAGCTAATGACCTCATATGCATGCGGGCCTCCTCTTTGGGAGTGCCACAAATTCCTCAAATCCTGTATAAAGATTGGTCATCCGAGAATGTGCATAGTGATCAGCCTCATCACTCTTGGGCATTTGGGGGTGGTTCCAACCCCGATATGGGTGCGAGCCGAGCTTTGGTTGATTCTGGCATTACATCATATTATGCTAACTCCTTCTTTGGTGGAAGCAATAGTGGGTTCTAGGGTGATGACTAGGGTTATCCTATGAGACTTATATATGATACTGTAATGCAGTTTACTATGAATTCATTTAGACTTTTAGGCAAAAATCCAAGACTCAGATTGTATACGTATGCTGACTATGTAGACTCGACTAGACAGACATGATTGTGCTGACTATGCAAACATGATTATGCTGACTGTGCTGACATATGATGACCTAGCCTCATATGTATACAGGTCTTATACTAAGTTTGGGGTCCGTTGGATAAGGCTTGAAGATGACATGTTAGGCATGGTGATGTTCTGTGCTTGCTGGGTTAGGCCATGTCATGGGTCTAAGCTGCTTAAGATAGAAAGTCATTATTTTTAGGAAGGAGTATCTTCTAATTTTTCGTTAAAATGCTCCTATTTTAAGGAAGCCCATAATTTCTATTTATTCTAAGAGAAGCCATAGATGTGTGAGAACATTGATAGCAGAAGATGCTTTTGCTAATTTTAGCTGGAGTAGCCCTCAGTCTAGTAGAGTAAATGATCATTCCTATATTATGGAAGATGTTTTTGTTGGTGCTGTCTAGAGTAGCCCATAGTTTAGTACGAAGAATGTGGTTTTCTCCTTATCAGGAAATGTTTACCATAGGGGGAGCCCTAACTACATGAGGAAATATAGGAGAGCCCTTCGTTTTGTATAATTGGTCAATACGAAGTGAGTATCCACTTTTGAATTTGTAGTCATGGTTGAGACCAAGAGTCTCGAATTTTGAAATGGTTGTGAGATTAAAGGCTATGATGATTGAGAGGAGTTGACAAAGTTGATGAATGGCTTGTCCAAGTCTGATTCGATAGGAGTAATCAATGGAATGCTTCTTCATCCGCAAAACTAAGGTTTTATTTTTCACTCTCCTTTTGCCTAGTTTGCCTTTTTAGGTTTTTGGACCCCCACTCTTTATTTTATCCCTCTTTTTTTAGTGGAGACTAAATGATTCAATTCAGATGTCTCCAGGAGGACTTTTAAGGCAGGCTTCTGGGATAGGGTGCCAAAGGAAAGAAATCGACGTGAAGGCTCAAACGACCCTCATGAAATCCCCAAGTGTGCATGGGTGATAAAGCCAATGTAAATCAACAATTTCTTTTTCATGCTTATCCTTCTTATTTCAAACTCTTTTTCACTCTTTTTTGTTTTTTCTTCTTTTTTCTTTCTGGGTGGGATCATTTGATCCAAACATTCTCTTTTTTTTCCATCACCCATGACACACTCACTCCCCAGTTAGGTCAGATGTAGTTACCAAAGAAATAGGCTTATTTAAACGCTCAAAGGCATTCCAAGTGGTAATTTATTAGGTTTAATAAAGGTATTAATACAGGTTGCTAGAGGAGGCATCCTATCCTAGGAATATCCTTTAAAACTACATAACTTATTGTAAGAAAGACGTTTTCCCTGTTGCAGATGATGGCTTAAAATCCTTGGTCTCTTTGTATTTTATTCATCTTCCTCTCTTTTCGCCTAGCTTGCGGTATCAGGTTTATAAGCTAGCCCTTCTTTATTTTTTTGGCTTTTCATCTCTCCTTTTCTCTTCTTTTTTTTCACCCTAGATTTGTCATAGGATAGAAGTATTTTAGAAAAGAAGGATATAAGAATATGTAAAAGAACTAATGGACAAAAAGATTTATTCACAAAGCAAGGTTGCCTCAAACTCGCATTCAAGAAGCAAATGACTATAAGACTCAACACATGACTATAAACTAAGCATGACACATCACATCTTCTAAATTCAATAGAAATTAAGGCATCTTGTGTGGATGAATTTTGGGCTTGGATTCAACTATGCTCATTATGTGAAAAGTGGGCCCCACATTTCACTTTGGTGATCTGAAATGGCTAAAACATCATCATGCAAGCCAAGCGAGTTATTCCCCTTCATGTGTGGTTCCAATAAGGATGTATTCGGTGTAAAAATAGAGCATGTACCTCCTTGCTTTTTCTTTTTGTCCATATTTTAATAGTTATCCTTCTAGTTGTTATGAATCTTGGTAGGTGCTTCCCTAGCTAATTCTTCCTCTGATAGCATACGTACATTCCTTAGTGCAGTGAAGTTTTCAAATGGCATGAATTGTCAGTGTTGTCTATATGTATGCTAGAGGCTCCTACTGAGCAACCTTCCTTAATCAGCCTCTGAGGGATTAACCATATGGGCGGCTTTTTCCCTCCATCGTTCTAGAAAGCCGGGAAAGCTCTTCTTTTCCTTCTGCTTAGTTAACTTTAGGTCTCTCAGTGCAGTTAGTAGGTCAGTATTGTATGAATACTGACATAGATATTCTTTATGCAGATCATTCCAGCTTGTGATCTTTTATGGGTATATGATATTATACCACCTTATTATATCCTTGTTGAACATCTAAGTAAATATGATGTGGAAGATGTCTTTGTCAATTCTTTTTAGTACTATTGCACTAAGAAAATTCCTCACATGATAATGAGGATTGTTTATTCCATGGACCTTGATGTCTAGCATAATAAACTTTGGGGGTAGTTTCCCTTTTAGGACAGAAGTGAATACTACATAAGCATTAAAGTAATTGTTGAACATGAAAGGTTCCTTAAGCACTTGTGTATTCGATGTACTCGTGATTCAATTTGAAGAGTGCTCTTTTCCACTTTTTCTTCCTTCTTCCTATCATATTCCCCTCCTTCGTTGCAAGGTTTCTCACCTTTTTCGTTTGAGCCACTCTTGATGAGAGTTTAGAGTGTAGTGACCATTAGTTCTATGTTTTTGTCACTTTCATCCATCCTAGTTTGCATCTTCTTTAGCATCTTCATAATTTTTGCTATATCATTACCGTTCCTAACCATGAGCATTGGTGTTATGTTGGACTTAGACTGGGATTTTGTTCTTGATCTAATAGGCAGAGTTTCCTTGGACTCTTCTCAAGATATAAGTCACCTAGCTTACATACTCTACTCTTATGCCTTCTTTGTCTTCCCTATCCTGAGCAATAAGATGATGGTTTAAAGAGGTGGAATGTTATAACCAATCAACCAGGTTGAATATAGGCTAAAGAAAATGGTTAATGACTTACAATTTGAATAGAATGAGATAATGACTTGAGGGGCTTGCTGGTTTGGGCTAAAATGGGGTTAAGATGTGGGGTTTAAGCATGATATTGGACCTTATCTTGGATTAGGTCCTAGGTTGGGTATAGAGAGCTGGCTTGTGAGCCCAAGTTAGACTCACCTTTCGTAGGTGAATCACAAGCCTATACTGATCTAAGTATGACTGCGGCTTGGTTTACCTAGAATAGGCTAGTCTTGGCACATAGGTGGATCCAGTTAGTCTCATGGTCTATGTGTGGCAACGTCTAATGATACATGAATCTTAGGCCTCAAGCATACTACAACTGATGTTCTAAGATCCTAAATCAATACTCTAATTCATGGGCCTAATTCTCACACTGAGAGCCCATAATACCATCTTAAGCCATGGATATAAACCTTAAGGGATGGACACTATCCTAACTTCCTAACTGGATCCCGACCGAGATCTAACTGGACCCAAATTTACCCTCTTTTATTTTTACTATCTACTAGACTTTTATGCATGCAAACTGACATTACTCTACTAGCTGGACCTTGAGGGATCCCAGCTGAGTTCTGGGCCTGACACAGTCTGAATTTTACCCCAGACACAGACTACTAATTCATCTTTTTTTAACGTGTTTTCCCTTTTTTTTAAAAATCCCAACTGAGATTTGTCTTTTTGACTAGAATTGACACTTCTATACTGGAATTAGAGCATTTTCCATATTCTGGTTTGAGAGTCCTATTGGGACTCAATAAGTAAAGAAACTCTTTTTGGTCCCTCATCTAA
The DNA here is from genome assembly GCA_029747015.1 of Carnegiea gigantea. NCBI lineage: Eukaryota > Viridiplantae > Streptophyta > Magnoliopsida > Caryophyllales > Cactaceae > Carnegiea > Carnegiea gigantea. Next base: position 252,021 of record JAKOGI010001009.1, on the reverse strand, counting down.
TTCCATAGACTCCTTCTTTGACCAAAACTAGTTCTTTAGACTAGAGTTAGAATGGTTTTCACATGCTGAAGCAAGAGTTATGTTAGCACTCAATTAGCCCAAAACCATTTAGCTCTAATTCATAGGATTCCTTTTTGGCCAAAACTGGTACTCTAGACTGGAGTTGGAACCCTTTCAGATTGTGGATCAAGAGTCCTAGCAGGGCTCAATTGGCCCCAAAACCGCCCTAGATTATAATCCAATTCCTAAACTTACTTTTTTTTTCCTAATCTGAGCTCTTCTAAGACTTACAGTATCAATGCATAGTCCTATTGGGTATAGAAGTTGAATCATGTGTGGTCATGTTGTATTCCAAATCACAAACATGAAGTCCAACTTAAACAAGAGTTCTATGTTACAAAAGTTTTAGGTCAGGTTTCAAACAGTCTTCTCATGGCCCAACACTTCGTATGCCACCCATGGGGTGCATGGTATGACTAGAATGTTTTGGATGCCCGACCCGCAGAGGCCGAAAAAGTATGAGTGGGTGAAGCAACTGCCTACTCAGTTGGAAGTCTAAGAATGACTGAGTGACCGGCCACTTTCTCGAGGGATAGAATCAGGTGTTTGCTCAGAGATAGACCATATCAAATTAAGGATTGAGTCAAGTTAAGGGTTGGGTCATAAGGGTCGGCAGACAGCATTTCCTTAACCCTAACCTACCCGACCCTCATGCAGGTCGGCCCACCCCTGACCCTGGCCTTGCGGATACCCTCGAGTCATCGAGTTAAACTCAACCCTCAAACATTCCCTACATAGGAAATGAGATTTTTTACTAAGTTTCATTTTTATTATAAAGTTAACATTAAACATCCCATAAAACAAAAGGTCAAATGATAATATAATGTTCTGATGGAGTATATCGTAATTACGAACATCTTAATGTGTAATTTAGTGATTAGAATATTTGATTTAGTAAAAAACTACTCAAAACGTCAGGGAGGGAGCGTCAAAAGGTTACGAGCCAGTGAGATTTAGAAAGGGGAATGGTCGAATGATTAAGAGGAGATGAGATAGTAGAAAGCGAAAATGGTTTGAACAAATGAAACCTAAGATATCTTGTATCGATTTTAGAAAATTTTAATTTTTTTAAGAAAGTAAGGGTTAGCAGGTTGGATCAAAGGGTCAAAACCTCTACCCGAGACCGACCCTCATCATGGTCAGGTATCCCTAATTTGAGGGTCGAGCTGATCGAAGATAAAAAAAGCCAACCCGGACCCTCATTTTTGAGGGTTGGGTAGGAGCGGGGCGGCCGGGTCTCGATTCGTTGATCAGGTCAGTTTAGAGATGCCGTTGATCCCCCTTATGCAGCATGTTATAAGGTAAATATGCCTAATGCAAATACAATTAAGATCATTTTCTATATTAAAGTTCAAATCTCCCACTCTTAAAAAAAGTCCCCGGTGCAGTCACCACTGCAAGAATCCACCTCTTCGGGGGCGCGATCCCCATGAATGGTCAACTCGTCTCCTAAGTACCTTTTATTTTTTAGAAGTCTAATTTAATTATTTTGTTTCTACAAAAATTAGGAAGCTAAACCTTGGCCTATAGGAACACAAGAGGTTAGACCTTGAACATTGCTAAATGACCTGGCCGGGTTCCCTAGGTAGGGCCAGTCTAGTCCTCCAGTAATTGCAGCTCTAACTGTCTTTTCAACCTGACCTAGAATTTGGGTGCAGGTCAGATCCATAAAATCGGGTAGGTTCTTAGGCTAGATTAGAACTCTGATTCTGGTCCAAACAGATTTGACTACCTTGCTTCAATTTTTTAAACCCAATTTAGCAATGCAAAAGCATATGCCGAATGAAACAGTAAAAAAAGAAGCATTAATCTTTTTTCTAACAGAGTCACTAGTCAGTTTTAGGAAAACTTAAAAACAATACCACCTTTCAAAGCAGATCATACTGATAGGGACACCGAAGAGACACTGAAGGTACTTGAAGTCGATTCAAAAGGGTTTTGGAAAGGCTCCAAGTAATCTCTAGAGTAGGGACCATCCTAACTCCTTGGTTTGGAACTGAGGTTCTAGATTCGGTAGTGATGGTATGGTGATACGAAGGGATGCATCTCATCACCGCCCATTATCACTGATGGCCTCCACTAATCAACACAGGATATTAAGACTTAATCATACTAACATACATTCATGTAACATATGAGTATAAATCATAGAAACTCATGTCACAGGTACTAACTTTAGTCTAATGCAAATAGAAGTAAAGTGAATTAGTTACAGCGGACAAAGAACTACCCAAATATTATATAGTTGGTAATTGAGAATTAAAAATCATAAAAGAGGAATAGATTAGAAGGGTAGAGAAAGATAGAGCATTTTGCCCTCAAGATAACCCAGCTGATTTACCAGGGAACCCAATAGAGTGACACCTTTTTAGTGGTTAACCCAATGATCTACCTCTAATGTGTGAAGTATTTCTTTCCTCAATTTTGATGCTCATATCTCTCTAATATTTCGATGTGTTTAGATGCCAATTTGATGTGTTTCCCATTAGTAAGAACCTAGCTGGGTTCTTAGGCTAAGCAGATAGCTCATTTTGTTTTGCGCATAACATTTACGTTCAACCTCCATTTTAGATGATTCTCTTTTTTCTTAAAAGCTTATTGAGTCTAATTTTTAATAAAGCTAATTTCATAATTTTTAGATAAGTGTGGAAAGCAAAATAGTGAATAGGTGTCATTTTCAGCAAAAACCCAGATAATCGACTTATATCTTTTCTATTGCTTATTAGACTTTGGTGGATAATATGTCATTAGGAAGCTTATTCTATGAAGAATGTTAATGCCTAGACTTAATGATCCTTATACTATCTAGAGTAGATCTCAACTAGACGTCGAACATTGTCAATTTGGGCCTATTTGAGCTTTCTGGGCTCTATTAACCTTTTGGACTCGAATTCAAGGACTACTCTTGCTAGGCCCACAAGTGCACAAGTTGGGGTATAACTTTTATTATTAGGTGTCTACACTTACTGCCCACTTTGATTGAGACTAGTTAAGGCGAAGGTCAAAAAAATGTTCACTTGTAGTTGCCTGCTTGGCTCTGATGATGCAGGATGCAAGCTTGGCCACTGAGGGTCTTGAAAATTAGCGCTTATCTACTTTCGTTATGATGGTGCCTGATGCCTTTTATCCTTAATTAGGTAGATTAGTGAACTTCCTTGTCAATTGAGTAGCAGACTTTCTTACTTGTCATGCGAACATATCTTCCTATATCGTTGGAGTGGCAAACCTTGTTGTTGGTCAGGGGAACTTGTCTTCCTGTATCGCTTGAGCAGCAGTCCTTTTTGCTAGTCAGGCGAACTTATCTTTATGCAGCACTGGAGTAGTGAACCTTCTTGCTGGTTGAGCGATTATGAAATGTCTCATTATATCAGGGCTGTTAATTTTAGCTGCTAGCTTTGATGAACATATCAAAATACTTTTGTAAGTATCCCATTCTTATATGCTTTACGTGCTCATTTGTATGGATTATCCCTAGCATCCTCTTTGTTTTGGCTTCTTCCTTGAATATTTTAAAATATTTTCAGAAGTATAACATTAATTTTCTCGTTAAAATTACATGTCTCACTTTGGATGCTCATGGATCCCTTGATCCTCTTTGATCAGGCTTCTTCTTCTTTTGTGTTTTCCAAGGGAAACAAGATCATGTGATGATGGGAGCCAGATCGTGTAATGTCCCAAAATGCACATGTTTTACTGTTTGCATTCTCCTTATAGATCCCTGAATTAAGGCTAATAAACTCGATAATTGGGGCATTAATGCTGTCCAAAAGGACCAGACTTGAAGCATGTGTACTAGAAATAATATATTTCGGCGTAGCTTCAACCATACATATTCATATATGATCAAACTATATGCAATTAACTATTAACCAACATAAGGTTTATACACCACAGTAGCACAATTCACCATACAATCTACACCTCCATCCACTGAAGATTTCAAATACTGCTCTAAAAATATGTATGCACTATATCACTGTTGATCCATCCAGATTTTCTTGCTCAACTTATTCTCTTCATATAGTTTACTAGCATGAGGGCAATTCACTGAGCATTTGCCTGAACCAAAACATGAAAAACATTTCAAACCATGAACCGAAGCTCAATACATGCATTCATGTATTGTTAAATGATCTCTGCATAAATTAGTTAGGTGTCCACTTTGCAGTTCACTTTACATTAAAACAGTGAATAACATGAAAGTAAAACTGCATTGCTAGTTATTATCTGGTAGTAAACCCATTGATACCATTACAATATATGGATAGTTGTACACCTGCAAAGCTGAACAGGGCACCAAGCCTGAAGCCACGTAGGTAACTAAAGGATGAACTCCCCATAAATGATAATTGGCGGGGTCACTGATTAAGTGATAAATCACTGAGTATATCAATTCATTGATGTACTCACCAAAAGATGATAGCTTTGATAAATACACTCTGATTTCTAAAGATACAGACAATAAACATACCTGAAGTTCTTAAAATGCAATCTCGCTTGATAATACTCATGTAAAATTAAAAACAATAGACTAGGCCCCACTGCTTGAGAAATGTAATTATAGGTAAGCACAGTTAGTAACCAACATTCACTCCCATAATTTGTAACTTTAACAAAAATTGATAAATAAAAAGATCATCCATAATTCAAACAATTCAATATAAGATATGCTACACCAAAATGATTTGAAAAATAAATAAATTAGGGTCATTGAACTCGAAGTAAAACAAAGTGAAGAAAAATAGACCAAAATGAAATGATTAAGGTGATAATGAAAAGATTTTAATAGATATAAATAGAATATGGGTTTTTGATATTTCTGAAATGAATAATAAAAGGTTTAATGCCAAAAGGGGTGTTGTAAGGTTTAGGAAAGCTCATATAACCCTAACTTGGCCCGATAGATACCGATCTTAAGTCATCACTCTCCTCACTTCACAAATTTTATTCTCATGCTCATTTAACTCAGTTTTCCAACTAAGTAAACTTCTATACACAATCAATGTTGTTGAACTCACTAAACTTTATAATTTCTTTGCAATATCCATAACTATTTCAAAACTCCTGAAAATCTCCAAATCTCATGATTTCTGTCTTCCCTCGTATTACCATTTCAAAGTCTACTTTTGAAAATTCATATCTTTCATCCTTGGCCTTAAATTGAGCTATAAAACCCCAATATAAAAGGCTTAAGAAGTTCTACAAGACGTTCATTCACACTGCAAAAACCTAATTACCACTACACGATCTTTAAAACTGAACTTAAACAAAACCACGCGTGGCTCCAGTTTATTTCATGCAGTCTCCGTAAATTGGTCATATCTTTGTCCACAAAACTCGGAATAAAGTGATTCCAAAGGAAGTTAAAAGACAACTCATTGATATATCGATCAATCAAAAATAATAATTTTTCAAGGACCGAACATTACCAGTTTATTCATAAAGGTACCCTATTTCGGGTTTGTTCACAGCCGTACTGCCGCGCTTTCAACCTTTTTTATCACATAATTTCTCTCTAAAATCACTCTTTAAAATCACTAACCTATGATTTGTTCCTTATCATCAGCTTACAAAGCCATGTTACTCAAACTTGCTCCAAAATTATCTTCATGTAATTTTCAATTCTTCTCTTTACAAAAACACTTAAAATAAATCCGTAATCTCACTTATAACCTCTTTTAATCAATTGAAGAAATTTTCCATGATCCACCCCTTTTTCCAAAAATCACCTCAAGGCATTATCCAAGTTAAACAACACTTCCAAATTTCATTTTCCATCCAATTATATACAATTAACATATTTGAAGCTAAAAATAAACTAACACATGCATGATTACTGAAACTCTAGCTTCTGACCAACTTGTACTTGCACTTAAACTAACCTAAAATTAATAGAAATATCATGATAGCCATTACTAATGCCAAAGATCACAAAATCAAATACAAAATAATCCAAATCTATCACTTCAACTTAAGCTTACATGATCATGAACAACCTCAACTCTTGCATGCTTTAAAGCTTAACCAACAATTAAAACATTAAAATAGTTCTTATTTCTATCAAGATGACATGATGAACATTCAAAACCAACAAAAATAAGAATCAAAACAAAAGATCAACAAGATAGAGTTAGGGTTTACTCACTTTGAGCTTAAAAGAAGGGCTGTAAGTGAGGTTTGATGCTTGTGGGAGTGTGGTTGGTGGCTAGGGTGGTTGGCTAGTGGATGACTGGTGGCTGATTGGTTGCTAGCTAGCTGGGCTAGTGGTGGCAGTAGTAGGTGAGAGCAACCAGGGGGCTGTGGCTGGAGAGAGAAAGAGGAGGTAGAGAAGCTCGACATTTTGTGACTTTTTACTTTGGTGGTAAGTGATCTAGAATACTTGGTTGAGTTTTTAAGCTTCAAAAAGTATCTTTTTGCTAATAATAATTAGATATAATTGAAGATAATTAGCTAGGTTAATGAGACAATAACTTGTTGGGCCAAAATTGGACCTAAATGAATTCAGGTCCGGAAGAAAAGCCACTCTTTATGTGATTATATTTTCGTAACTCGAAATTAAATTTTTGAGTCATTATAAAAAAAATAATTTAATCCTTCCCAAAATCTCTTTTTGCTAATAAAAATTAGGTACAAATGATGTTGATTAGCTTAATTTAATTGCCCAAAAAGTTTTGGGCCACAATTGAGCCAAAATGAATTGAGCCACAATTTGGGCCCAAATGAATTGGGCTAAACCTAATGAATTTGGGCCCATATTTTTACATTGTTAAAATTTAAATTTTTATGACATTATGAAAAATAATTTATCGCTTAATCGTATTTACCGGGGCCTACTATCGATTCTTCTGAAATTGCTACGGTAAAAGAATCTCAAATTGCAAAGTGAGTCCCAAAATGAACTCTCCCAATTGGGATGATTAGATGAGATAAATAAATGTAAAAAATTAATAACATGAGTTAATTAAATAAATAAATATGAATTAGGATCAGGCTATTACAACCTTCCCCCCTTAAAGAGTTTCGTTCTCGAAACTTATGAACTTTGTCAAAACATATAAGGTAATCTCCAATAGGTGTAGGCACTTCGCTTTCATTTATTCCTCAGTTTCCCAAGTGGCTTTTGAGGAGGTATGAGTTGCCTAAAGTACTTTGATTAAAGGCATCTGCTTGATACATAGCTGCTTAATCCTACAATCTAGCATCTGGACTTGGTGCTATTCAAATACTAGACCCACAGTGGCTGCAATGGGTTTGGTCATGACAGCATGATCAAGATCTGAAATGTACTTCCCGAGTTGTGAGGTAAGGAATACGTTATGTACGATTCGAGTTATATAGGCTGATCTAACTGACAAGCTATGGGATTCAATCTTTCAATAAACTTATATGGTCAAATAGATCTTAGGCTCAATTTAGCTCGCAGTTCAAACCTCCTTATACCCTTAGTTAGCGAAACTTTGTGAAAAACCTTATCATCTACCTGAAACTCTAGGGATCTCCTTCTTTTTATGTCAGCTCCAATAGTCTGCTTTCAAGAGTAATGCATGTCACTGCATTGAGTGTTGAAGAAGATCTTCATGACCCAAAAGATGACTTCATCGTTAATGTCTGCATCATTTTACCCTGATGTTTCATATAAACTTCTTTGCTAGCACTTTCATAACATTGGCTGTTTAGAGTTCCATGGTTTCCTCAAGTGTAAATGTTGGTCCTATGTCATAAAGCACTATAGGCTCGAACTTAAAAGAGTTCGATCCATTGATATTTTTAGAAGCTTGCCTATGTGACACTAGTAGAGTGCACAGGTTCTCAAGCCCTCTCAAGAGGTTCAACTGAGCAATCACTACAGTGTTCAGGGTATGTTTTGCCTACTTAGTCTGGGCATCTGCCACAACATTTACCTTTCCTAGATGATACTGGATCTAACAAGTCATAATCTTTAAGCAATTCTAGTCAACACCTTTGTCTCAAATTGAGCTTATTCTGAGTGAAAATGTATTTCAAGCTTTGATGATCAGTATAGATCTCACCTGGTACTGCATACAAGTAATGCTTTCAAATTTTCAGTGTAAAAACTACAACCATTAGTCCTGAGTCATAGGTAGGGTGATGTCTCTTATAAGGCTTGAACTATCGGGAGGTATAAGCTACCACTTTATCTTCTTGCTCACCTGATAGCTTCCTGCAACAAATTGGTCAAGGAAGATGTTCTCTTTGAAAAATCCTTTCCAAAACTCTATCATGCCCAGATAAACCCAAAAAGTTTCTAGTCTTCATAACATTGGTGGGCCTTGAGCACTCTGTAATTGTTTTACCCCTTGTAAATCAGCATTAATCCCTTCCTTTGAGACCACATGTCCCAAAAATACAACTTCTTCTAACTAGAACTCACGCTTCTTGTATTTGCTATATAATTAATGTTTCCTCAAGGTCTGTAACACCCTTCTTAAATGGATAATGTGTTCATCTTTGTTTTTGAAGAAAATCAAGATATTATCTATAAATACCACCACCAACTTGTCCAAATAGAGTCTAAAAACTTTATTCATAAGATCGATAAAGGTCGCGGGGTCATTGGTTAGGCCAAAAGGCATCACGGTGAATTCATATTGACCAAACCTGGTCCTAAGTGCGGTTTGGAATGTCTTCAGGTAAAATCCTAAGTTGATGGTTTCTTGATCTCAAATAAATCTTGGAAAAGACTTATGCTCCTTATAGTCAATCAAATAAATCACCTTATGACCGACACACATCCTTAAAGCTCCATCCTTCTTCTTCATAAATAGACCATGGGCACCCAATGGTGACACTTGGTCTGGTAAATCCCTCTATAATATATCGTCCAACTCAAGCTTCAATTCTCTAAACTCTGCAGGGGCTATATGATATGGCGTTTTGGAGATGGGTTGGGCACTCGAGATTAATTCAACCTCAAAATAAATTTCTGTTTGAGGGGGTTATCCTAGTAACTCTTCAGGAAAAACATCTTTAAATTTACAAACCACAAGAATATCTTCTGCTTTCTCTTTTTTGTGTTGAACGTCAATGACATAGCACCAATACCTAATAAATCCTTGACACCATAGCCTCGCTTTCATAGCAGAAATTATAGGGCATGGTTTCTCCTCTCTTTGCCCATAAAAACATACTTTTCTCCCTCGTTCATCTCTTAAAATTACCTTAAGGTCTTCAGAATCTATCTTGACCCCATAAGTACAAAACCAGCTTATTTCCAAAATGATATCAAAGTCTAACGAGTCAAATTGAATCAAAATTCTAGGGAATACTATCCCACCAATAGTAATTGGGATAAATTTATAAAATATAGAACACTAAACTCTAGCATCATTAGGTAACTTGATTCGATAATTGTTTTCTATCTTCTTATTTTCAAGGTTCAGTTGCATGGCATATTTAGTGGATATAAATGAATGAATGGCAACTGAATTAATCAATACACAAAATGACTTTGAAATTAAAAACAGAGTTCTAGTAACAACTGTACTAGAGGTGGTAGCTTCCTTCTTGCTCAACACATATGCTTTTCCTACAACTGTAGGCCTTGAAGGTGGAAGCCCTTGTCTACAACCTTCAATCTTCGAGGACAGGCAGCAATGAGGTGCTCTAGGCTACCGCGCCACATGCATTTGTTAGTTCTCATTCGGTACTCAGGGGTGGTGTAGTTAGTTCTTTTACATTTCCCATGAGGCTCTGCTAGGCTAGCAGGATGACTGCTAGGAGCACCGGATGTAGGCTTCTTCTGTTTACACTATCACTTGGAGCTCCCTGCTCGGTCTACTTCATCTTCTGATTAATGGATTCAAGGCCTTCAACTCGGTCTTGACTCGTCCAACTCTTGATAGGTAAAGATCGGTTGACCAGCTAGCTGGTTGCGAATATAGAAAGCTAATCCCTCTTCAAATCTTATCATCTTCAGCTTTTAAGATGACCCAAACTCCGGAGCAAACGTTAATAGTTCTGCAAACTTGCTAGCATACTGCATCACAGTCATACTATCACTTATCTTCAGTTCCATAAATTCTTTCTCATTCTGCCGTTGAACCACAATTGGGAAAAATTTGGCTCTCACTTCTTCCAGAAATCTACTCCAAGTGAAATCAGGCCCTAAGAGCCTATCCTTAACAGTGTTCCACCAAATATCGGCTTCGCTGGTTAGGTAAAACATCCCAATGTTCACTTTCTTCTTCTGGATGTGGACTACCATACTAGCATGTAGTGAAGAGATGTGAGTGGCCATAAAATTAACCAGCAAGATGCTTACTACATATGGATCCATCTAACAAAGCAGAATATAAGAGAAGAACATGTGAGAGATAAGTAAACATTAGTATTATCACAAATCTCCAACAGCATCATATTAACCCTCACTAACCAACTTTTTCACTCTTCTAACTCTACTCTCCATACTCCATATCCCATCAAGGAAGATCAAACCTGACTCTGATACCAAAAGCTGTAATGCCCCAAAATGCACATGTTTTACTGTTTGCATTCACCTTAATAAATTCCTAAATTAGGACTAATAAACTTGATGATGGGGGCATTACCACCGTCTAAAAGGACAAGGCTTGAAGCATGTGCACTAGAAATAACATAATTAGGTGTAGCTTCAACCATATGTATTCATACATGATCAAACTATATGCAATCAACTGTGACTCAACATAAGGCTTATATACCACAGTAAAGCAAATCACCGTATCATCTATACCTCCATCGACTGAAGATTTCAAAATACAGCTCTAAAAATATGCATGTACTATATCACTGTTGATCCATCTAGATTCTCTTACTCAACTTATTCTCTTCAGTTGGTTTACTAGCATGAGGGCGATTCATTGAACATTTGCCTAGAGCAAAACACGAAAAACATTTTGAACTCTGTATAAATTAGTTAGGTGCATGCTTGGCAGTTCATTTTAAATTAAAACAGTGAATGAAATGAAAGTAAAACTACAATGCTAATTATTATCTTATAGCAAACCCCTTGATACCATTATAATCTCTGGATAGGTGTACACCTACCAAGCTGATTAGAGCACCTGGCCTGAAGCTGCACAGGTAACTAAAGGTTGAATGCCCCATAGATGATAAGTGGCAGGGTCATTGAGTAAACTGATTCATTGATGTACTAACCAAAATATGATAACTTTGATAAATACACTCTGAGTCCCAAAGATATAGGCAAGAATGTACCTGAAGTCCTTAAAATATAATCTCACTTGATAATACTTATGTAAAATGGAAAGCGATAGACTAAGCCCCGTTTCTGCTTGAGAAATGTAATTATAGGTAAATACAATTAGTAACCAACATTCATTCCCATAATTTATAGCTTTAATTGAAATTAATAAATAAAAAGGGCATCCATAATTCAAACAATTCAATATAAGATACGTTTCACCAAAATGATTTAAAAAATAAATAAGTTAGGGTCATTGAACTTGAAGTAAAACAAATTGAAGCAAAATAGGCTAAAGTGAAATGATTGAGGTGATAATGAACAGACTTTAATGGATATAAATAGAATATTGGTTTTTGATATTTCTGAAATGAATAATAAACGGTTTCATGCCAAGAGGGATGTTGTAAGGTTCAGAAAAGCTCGTATAACCCTAGCTTCGCCCGATAGACATTAGACACCGATCTTGAGTCATTACTCTCTCCACTTCGGAAATTTCATTTTCATGCTCATTTAACTTGGTTTTCCAACCCAAGTAAGCTTTTATACATAATCAATGTTGTTGAACTTACTAAACTTTATAATTTCTTTGCAATATCCATAACTATTTAGAAACTCCTAAAAACATCTCCAACTTCTCTCATATTTTTGTTTCAAGGTCTACCTTAGAAAATTCATATCTTTTAGCTCAGCCTCAAATTGAACTATTAAACCCCATATGAAAAGCTTAAGAAGTTCCACAACATTTTCATTCACAGTGCAAAACCCAATTACCACTACACGACCTCTAAATTGAGCTTAAACAAAACCATGCACAACTCCAGTTTATTTTGCACAGTCTCCGTAAATAGGTCATAACGTTGTCCACAAAATTGGGAATAAAGTGATTCCAAAGGAATTTAAAAGATAACTTATTGATCTATCTATCCACCAAAAATCATAATTTTTCAATGGATCGAACATTACCAGTGTATTCGTAAAGCGACCCCAGTTTTGTGTCCGTTCATAGCCTTATTACCCATGCTTTCAACCTTTTTTTGTCACATAATTTCCCTCTAAAATCACCTGTAAAATCACTAACTCATGATTTGTCCCTTATCATCACCTTACAAAGCAATGTTACTCAAAATTAGTCCATAATCATCTTCCTCTAATTTTTAATTCTTCTCTTTATAAAAACACTTAAAACACATCCCTAATCTTGCTTGTTTGCATAAATGAACAAAATAACCTCTTTTAATCAATTGAAGAAATTTTCCATAATCCACCTCTTTTTGCAGAAATCATCTCAATGCATTATCCAAGCTAAACAGCACTTCCAAATTTCATTTTTGATCCAATTATATACAATCAACATATTTGAAGCTAAAAATAAACTAATCCATGCATGATTACTAAAACCCTAGCTGATGACCAACTTGTACTTGCACTTAAACTCACCTAAAATTAACATAAACATCATGATGTCCATTACTATGCCAAAGATCACAAAATCAAATACAGAACAATCCAAATCGATCACTTCAACTTAAGCTTGGATGATTATGAGCAACCCCAACCCTTGCATGCTTTCAAGCTTAACCAACAATTAAAACATCAAAATAATTCTTATTTCTATCAAGATTACATCATTAACAATCAAAACCAATAAAAACAAGAATCAAAAACAAAAATCTACAAGATAGAGTCAGGGCTTACTCACTTTGAGGTTAAAAGAAGGGGTGTAAGTGAGGTTTGATGCTTTTAGGAGTGTGGGTGGTGGCTACAGTGGCTGGCTGGTGGTTGACTAGTGGTTAACTAGTGGCTGGATGGTTGGGCTATCAGCGGAAGCAGTAGGGGAGAGCAACCAAGGGGGCCGTGGCTAAAGAGAGAAAGAGGAGGTAGAGAAGCTTAATATTTTGTGGCTTTTCACTTGGTGGTAAATGATCTAAAATACTTGGCTGAGTTTTTAAGCTTTAAAAAGTTTCTTTTTGCAAATGATTATTAGACAAATTAGCTAGGTTAATGAGGTAGTAGCTTGTTGGACGAAAGTTGGGCATAAATGAATTCAGGCCAGAAGAAAAGCTGCTCTTCGTACAATTACATTTTCGTAGCTCGAAATTAATTTTTGAGTCATTATAAAAAAATAATTTAGTGCTTTCCAAAATATCTTTTTGCTAATTAAAATTAGATACAAATGATGGTGATCAACTTAATTTAATTGCACTAAATTTTCAAACCGTAATTGAGCACAAAATGAATTAGGGGACAGTTTGGGCCCAAATGAATTGGGCCAAACTTAATGAATTTAGGCCCAAAGTTTTGTATAGTGAAAAATTAAATTTTTATGACATAGAAAATAATTTATCATTTAATCATATTTACCGGGGCCTACTATTGGTTCACCCGAAATTGTTATGGTAAAAGAAGCTCAAATCATAAAGTGGGGCCTAAAATAAATTCTCCCAACCGGGATGATTAAATAAGATAAATAAATATAGGAAATTAATAACATGACCTAATTAAATAAATAAACACAATTTAGGATTGGGCTATTAAAGACGGGTTTTGTTGACCACCTTTCTTGCTTTGGCATTTCTTTCCTTGTTTGCATGTTTGTGTTCTTTTGATGCTTGTAAGTTCCCTATGCACATGGAGATCCTGGTTGGGTTCCTATGGCTTGTCTTCATTCCCTGCTTTCTTCATTTTGTTTGAGTGCTTAGCTCTTTGCAGAGAGAATATGCCCATGTGAGGTGTAAGGAACCTGATCGTGTCCTTATGATTGGCATCCCTTTGTTTTTACCTTCTTTGTTTGCTTTCCCTTTAGCTCATTGTGAAGGGATGTGTTCATGTGAGTCATGGGGAACCCGACTGGGTCCTCCCTTGGCTTCTTTTGCCTATAAATAGCTTAGCTTGTGGAGTTCCTAAACCATGCTCCTCTGTCATCTTTTATTTTTACTTGCATTATGTTGTTTTCATTCTTATAAGTGCTTTCAAGTATTAGTTCGAGAAGAGCTCATCCTCCTCGTCAATCTCATCAAGAGAGGATTGCGTAGGATTTCTTTATGAAAAGGGAATAGAGACCTGTTGAAGGTCAGGATGGCATTAATCTTCTTGTTCAGATAAAAAGGATGGAGTATCCTTTGTGGCTAGATCCTCTTGGACTTTGTTACCTGATAAACTGAAGCTAGGTTGATGTCCTTTCCAGAAGGATAGTTGTGTGAGACCTTCTTCGAGGATAAAGCCCCCACTTTAACTGAGCTTGATTGGGGCGAGGATCAAAGTATAGATTTCCTCTACGGTAGCTATTAACGCTATCTTGAGAACCTTTGATGCTGATTTATGAATGACCTGGGTTATAAGGCAAATATGATGCCTGATTATGCTTATCTTCAATCGATGATCCTAAGTGATCAAGGCAGAGGGCATCTTATAAATAAGCTAAAGACCTTATACGAATGTAGGCCTACCTTAGGATAGCTCCTGGTTCCTCAAATCCTGTATGGAGATTGGTCATCTGAGACTATGCATAGCGATCCTCATTATAAGTCTTAGGCTCCCAAGGGTGGTTCCCATTTTGATATATGTACAAGTTGAGCTTCGGTTGATTCCGACTTCGCATCTCATTATGCTAACTACTTCTTTGGTGGAAGTAGTAGTGGTTTTCAGGGTGATTACTAGGGTTATCCTATCATACTTATGTATGATATTGTAATGTAATTCACTATTAATTCATGTGGACTTCTATGGAAAAGGGCAATGCTCACACTCCTCATATATGCTGATCATGCAAATTCGACTAAACAGATATGATTGTGCTGGCTATGCTAACATGATTATGCTGGCTATGCTGACGTATGGTGGCCTAACCTCATATGCAAGTAGGTCTTATACTAAGCTTAGGGTCCATTAGATAAGGCCCAAAGATGATGAGTTAGGCATTGTGATGTTCCATAACTACTGCGGTAGGCCACGTTGTAGGTCTAAGATGCACAAGATAGTAAATCATTCTTTTTTGGTATGAAGTTTCCTTTATTTTGCATTAAACAGCTTCTGTTTTGAGGAACCCTCCAATTTCTATTTATCATAACAAAAGTCCTAGATGCGTGAGAATAGTGATAGCTGAAGAAGCTTTTGCTAATTTTAGTTAGAGTAGCCCTCCGTCCATTAGAGTAAATGTGATCCTTCCCATGTTGTGGAAGATGCTTTTGATAGAACTACCTAGAGAAGCCACTAGTTTAGCGTGAAGAATGTGGTTATCTCCTTGTAGGGACATGTTTACCATGATGGGAGCCACAATTACCAGAGGATATATAGAAGAGCCCTTCGCATTACATAATAGGTGAGTGCTCATTCAGGAAGGTTAAGATACAAAATGAGTATCCACTTTTGAATTTGTAGTCATGGTTGAGACCAGGCATCTCATTCAGATTATAGGCTATGATGATTAAGAAGAGATGGTAAAATGGGTGAATGGCTTGCCCAGGTCTAATTCGGTGGGAGAAGTCAATGGGGTGCTTCTTTATCCTCAAAACCAAGGTTTTGTTTTTCACTCTTCTTTTACCTAGTCTACTTTTTTAGGTTTTTAGGCCAACCACTCTTTATTTTCTCCCTCTCCTTTTTTTGAGACTAAATGATTCAAAGTCATAAGTTTCTTTATAGAAAAGAATCTTTGTGTCGTGCCTCAAAGAGGTTGCCTATGTCTCCTATGTGGGAATGAGTCAATCATGGTTCAAGGTTAAGAAATACATATTAAAAGAGGGATGCCTCCAGGAGTACTTTTCAAGGCAGGCTTCTAGGTTAGGTGGTGAAGGAAAGAAATCGACATGAAGGATCAAACAACCATAACGATATCCCCAAGTGTGCATGTGACAAAGCTAATGTATGTCTTCAATTTCTTTTTTTTTTTCCCCCCTTATCCTTCTTATTTCAAACTCTTTTTTTTTCTCTCTTTTTTTTCTTTCTCTTTTCTTTATAGATGGGACTATTTGGGTCCGAACACTCTTTTTTTTAATCACCCATGATGCACACTCACTCCCTGGTTAGGTCAGATGTAGTTACCAAAGAAATAGGCTTACTTAAAGGCTCAAAGGGGTTTAAATTGGTAATTTGTAAGATTTAATAAAGGTATTAATGCAGATTGCTAGAGGAGGCATCTTATCTTATGTGTATCCTTTAAGGATGCATGACTTACCATAAGAAAGACCTTTTTCTCTATTATAGATGATGGCTTGAAATCCTTAGTCTCTTTGTATGTTATTCCTCTTCCTCCCCTTTTGCTTAGCTCGCCTTGTTAGGTTTTTATGCTAGCCCATCTTTTCTTATTTTTGTTCTCTTTTTTTTCTCGTCTTTTTTCACCTTGGGTTCATCATACAACAAAAGTGTTTTAGAAAAGAAGGATGTAAGAATATGTAAATGAACTGATGGACAATAAGATTTTATTCATAAACCAAGGCTACATCAGACTCGAACTCAAAAAGCAAATGACTCTAAGACTCAACACACGACTATAAATTAAGTATAACATATCGCATCTTCTAAATTCAACTGAATTCAAGGCATCTTGTGTGAAGAAATTTTGGGTTGGATTCAACTATGCTCATTGTGTGAATAGATGGGCTCCACTTTTCTCTTTCGTGTTCTGAAATGGCTAGAATGTCACCATGCAAGCTTAACGAAATATTGCCCTTCATGTTTGGTTCCAATAGGGATGTATTCAATGTAACAATCTGGAGCATGTACGTCTTTACTTGTCTTTCTTGTCCATATTCTGATCGCTGGGCTTCTAGTTGCTACCAGCCTTGGCTAGTGCCTCCCCAGCTAATTCTTCCTCTAACAGCATACCTACATTCCTTAGTTTAGTGAAGCTTTTCAAATAGGTGATTCAAAGGTGTTGTCTATATATGGGTTGGAGGTTCCTGAGCAACCTTACTTGATTAGCCTTTGAGGATTGATTGGCCGTATGGGCAGCTTTTTCCTGCCATCTAGCAAGAAAGTCATACAAGCTTTCCCTTTTATTCTGCTTAGTTAACGTTACATCTCTGAGTGTGATTGGTAGATCAGTATTATATAAATACTAACATAGAAATTCTTTATGAAGACCATCCTTGCTTGTGACCTTTTGTGGGTCTACAGTATTATATCACCTCATTACATCCTTATCGAACGTCCAAAGAAATATGACGTGGAGGATGCCCTTGTCAATTCCTTTTAGTGTCACTATAATGAGAAAATTCATCACCTGATAGTAGGATTGTTAGTTTCTGGAACTTGATGTTTGGCATAGTGAATTTTAGGGGTAGTTTCCCTCTTAGGATAGAAATGAACATCACATAGTCA
This sequence comes from Carnegiea gigantea, assembly GCA_029747015.1. Taxonomy (NCBI): domain Eukaryota; kingdom Viridiplantae; phylum Streptophyta; class Magnoliopsida; order Caryophyllales; family Cactaceae; genus Carnegiea; species Carnegiea gigantea. The sequence goes on along the minus strand of JAKOGI010001009.1, from coordinate 234,440 downwards.
TTAAAGTAATTGTTAAATATAGAAGAGTCCTTAAGCAGTTGTCTACTCGATGTACTCGTGGATCAATTTGAAGAGTGGTCTTTTCCCATTTTCTTTGTTCTTCTTATCATCCTTCTTCTTATCATCTTTCCCTCCTCCGTTGTGAGGTTTCTCATCTTTTTCCATTGGGCGCTGTTGATAAGAGTTTGGAGTGTAGTGGGCATTAGTTATATCATTTTGTCATGTTCATCCATCCTGGTTTGTATTTTTTCTAACCTCTTCAGAATTTGGGTTATCTCATTGTTATTTTTAACCATCGAAATTGGTGCTTAGAGTTTGTTCTCCCAAATCCTAAGCATTAAGGTGATAGCTTAGACATGTGGAATGTCATGAATGGTCAACCATGTTGGATACGTACAAAAGGAAATGCTTAATGAGTTGTAATTTGAAGAGAAGGAGATAATAACTTGGTGGGCTTGAAGGGTTAGGCTAAAATGGGGTCATGACGTTGGGTTTTCGACTGAAATTGGGTCTTATCCTGGATTAGGCCCTAAGTTAAGCTTAAAGAGCTAACCTATGAGCCCAAGTTGGACTCAAGACTTTCTTAGGTGAACTATAGGCCTATATTGATCTAAATATAACTGTGGTTTGGTTTGCCGAGAATGGGCTAGTCTTGGCACATGGCTGGATCTAGGTGGACTCATGGACTATATGTGATAAGGTCTAATGACACATGACTCTTAGGGTGCAAGCATCTTACAACTAATGTGCTTAGAATGTAAATGAACTATGCTAATTCATGGACCTAGTTCTAACACTGAGAGCCTAGAATACCATCTTACGCCTTGAATGCATATCTTAAGGGACAGAGACCTATCCTGACTTCCTAACTGGATTCCAACTGGGTTCTAACCAAGCCCAAATATACCCTTTTGTATTTTGACTTTCTGCATGACTTTTATGCATGCAAATTGACAAGCTCTACCAGCTGGACCCTAAGTGATGTCGGTCGGGTTCAGGGCCTAATACAGTCTCTATTTTGCCCCAAACACAGACAACCAATTCCTCTGTATTTTCATGATTTTTTTTTCTTACAATCTCGATTGAGATTTATTTTTAACCAGAATTGACACTTCTATACTAGAACTAGGGCCTTTTTCATATTGTGGATCAAGTCATGTTGGGACTCAATTGGTCCAGAAAGTGTTTTTAGTCCCTAGTCCAATTTCAGGGACTCCTTCTTAGCCAAACTCAGTACTGTCGATTGGGTTAAAATCCTTTTAGATTTTGAGCCAAGAGTCCTATGAGGACTCAATTGGCCCAGAAACCATGTAAGTTCTGTTTCCCAAGATTCCTTTTTGGCCAAAACTAGTACTCTGGACTGAAGTTAGAATCCTTTTTAGATTTTGGATCAAGAATCCTGCTATGACTCAATTGGCCCAAAAACTGCTTTGGTTTCTAATCTAATTCCTAGACTTAGTTTTTTCCTAATCTGGCCTCTTCTAAGTGAATATCAATCTATAGTCGCTTGAGCTAAAGAAGTTAAATCATACAAGGTCATTGACCACTGCCCATAAGCGCACGGGTGCCGTAGTATAGGTAAAATACCGTCCTCAGGGACTGAAGTAATCTATCTAGTCCTTTCTATTAGAAAATGCTAAGCAATAATTTAATCGAGGATCTTATTTAATAACTTCTAATTAACTAATTCTAAATTCAATAAAAAAGAAACGCCTAGGGATTTATATAGTTAAGAAAGGTTTTGGATCAAAAATGATTAACATGCGCTTTTCTCTAATTCGATAATTTCGAGGAATTGCAATCTATCTATAATTTAGTCTATTCTTTTGAAATCAACCAATTGCCTAAACTAAGCAAAAGTCATTCTTTTAAACTAATTTATCTTAATCCAAGTTCAATATTTTCGATTACTCTCGAGTCCTCCCAACAAGCAAATCTCTCTTTCGAGTCATTGCTGCATTAGGTCATATCAAGCAATCTAATAACATAACTTCACCTTTCAGTTCTTTATTCAATTGTTTTAAGTGCTTAGCCCAAAATCCACTCACAACATGATAATCACTTGATAAAACGAAATCAAACCAATCCTGAAACAAAAGCGCAATTCTATTGATTAAAATATGATCCAACTACAATTCCGTTAACAAACAAATCCCTAGATAAGATGAACTACTTACCCATGATTAAAAATTAAACAACTAACCAATTGAATCAACGAAATCTGAGATGGAGCGGCTTAACAAAGACAACCTTTAACAAAGTCTTCAAATTGCCAACAAAATCGGACTCCACACTCAAGATTTATCACTTGCACAAAAACCAAACTAAAAATCTCAACTAAAACGAGTAAAATTTGGGAAGGAAATGAACTAATCTATGTTATGCTCTCCTTGTTCTACTACTGAGGGATGGATTTATAAAGAAGAACTCGAGGATTCTCAGCCACACAGCCGAAGAGAAAACGAAAGGGCCACAGTTGCACAGCTCACCACGGTCCATGGCAGGCACCATGGTTGAACCGTGGTCTTAGCTGGAACCAAATTTCTGCTCTTCTCTTGCTACACAGGCATAACACCTCATGGACATCTATGGGGGTCAAAATACACTCAAATAAGGGTCAAATGCTGGGTCAAAATGATCCAAACCCCTACAAAACGCTTCAAACAACCATACTCGAGCATCAATGGAGAATAGGAGTATAAATGGTAACTTGAAGCACATAATTCTCCTAAAAATGCAACAAAATGACCATAAATGATATGTATGATAAGCACTTATAAGTCATTTTGCATTCCAAATCACACAAATGAGTTCTAATCTAAACAACAGTTCTATTTACAAAGTTTTTGAGTTAGGTTTCGAACCGTCTTCTCATGACCCAACCGTTCGCATGCCACTCATAGGCTACATGGTATGACTAGAATGTTTGGGAGGCTTTCCCTAAGTCGCAGAGACTATGAAAGCATGTCATGAGTAGGTGAAGCAATTGCCTACTTAGTTTGAAGTCTAAATGAGCCCACTGAGAGACAAGCCACTTCCCCAAGGAGTAGAGTCAAGGTTTCGCTTAGAGACACTGCTGATCCCCATTAAGTAGCTTAAATCTCGCCCTTTTAGAAAAATGTCCTAAATGAAGTTGCCACTATAAGGATCCACCTCCCTAAGGGTGTGAACCCCCGTTATTGACCGAGCTCTTGTGCTAGGTACTTTTTATTACTTTTTATTTTTCTTAAAAACTTATTTAATTATTTTCTTTTTACAAAAATTAGTAAGGCAAACCTAGGTCTAACACAGCACAAGGGTTGGGCCTTGGACCTAGTTAAGGAACCTAGTCAGGTTCCCTAGGTAAGGCTAGGTCTAGTCCTGTAGTTATTGGGGCCCTGACAGTCATTTGAGCCTGACCCGGAATCTAAGTACAGGTCTAATCCAGAAACTCAAGAGGGTTCTTGGGTCAGATCAGAACCCTAATTCTAGTGCAGGAAGATTCTACTGCCTTGCTCCAAGTCTTTTTTCCCAATTTAGTCGCAAAAATAGATGCCAAATGAAATAGAAAGAAAGAAGCATTACTTTTCTTACTAACAAAGTCACCAACGAGTTTTAGGAAACTTACAAACCATAACACCTTTCAAAGCAGATCATACTGATTGTGACAACGAAGGGACAAATTAAAGCTGCTTCAAAAGGGTTTTTGGAAAGCTCCCAAGCAATCCCTAGAGTGGCGACCGTCCCAACTTCTTGGTCTGGAATAGAGGTTCTAGATTCGACGGCAATGGTACAGTCATGCGATGGGATGAATTGCATTGCCGTCTGTCATCACTGACAGCATCTAGTGATGAACATAGAAAATCAAGACTTAATCATATTATCATACGTTCATGAAACATATTAGTAAAAATCATAGCAAATCATGTCAAAGATAGAAACTTTAATCCGATGCACACAAAAATAAAGTAAATAAGTTACAGCAGATGAGGAACTACCCAAAGATTACATCGTTGGTAATTTAGACTCAAAAAAGCATAAAAGAGGAATAGAGTAGAAGAACAAGGTGAGATAGAGTTTTTTGCCCTCAGGATGACCCATCTGATTTACGTAAGAACCCAATGGAGTGATGCATTTCTAATGGTTAACCTAATTTTCTGTCTGCAATATGTGGACTATTTTTTTCCTCAATTCTGATGCTTTAGTCTTTCGAATATTTTGATGTGCTTAGAAGCCTATTTGATTTGTTTCTCTAGCTAATGGAAACTTTTTGATACCTCTAACTGATTTGATGCCAAACAACTAATGCCAATTTTCTGATCCTAAACTAATGGCTAATTCATGCCCTCCTGAACCCCTAGGGGTAGCCCGCTATTTATAGTAGTTGAGGAGTAATCAAAATCAATTTAAAGAAAGGAGATATAATTCTAATCTCATGAAGGTTAATCCAAATAGGTACACTAATTCAACTCGACTTCTGAGTAATTAATTTCAATAAACTAAGCAACATAGAATTCTAGCTAATTATTCCCGTTTAGGTAGGAATGCACTTGGAGATAGGGATCCCGACTGGGTTTCAAGTCATTAAGAACCCAGCCCCCGGCTGGGTTCTTGGGCTATGAAGACAACTCATTTTGTTTTGGCCATAGCTTTCATATTCGACCTCTTTTTTAAGTGATTCTTTTTTTTCCTTGAAAGCATTTGAGCCTAGTTTCTAATAAAGCTAATTTCATAAATTTATGAGAAGTGTGGAGAAAGATACAATCAAAATGGTGAATAGGTGATAGCACAGCCCCAAACACTATACTTATATCTCTTTCCGTTGCTTGTTGGGCTTTATTCAATGGAGAATGTTGATACCTACACTTAACAATCCTTATACTCCCCCAACTAGATCTCAACTAAATGTTGAACCATGTCAATTTAGGCCTATTTAGGCTTTTTGGGCTATGTTAACCAATTGGGTATAACTTTCGTCATTGAGAATTCAAAAATAGAATGCTAATTTCAGGCATCCATAATTAGCCCCCACTTTGATCAAGATTGGGTAGGCGAAGGAACCTAATAGAATGATGCATTTCTCATGGTTAACCCAATTTTCTGTCTTCAATGTGTGTTGTATCTCTTTCCTCAATTTGGATTCTCTAATCTCTCTGATATTTTGATGTGCTTAGTAGCCAATTTGATTTGATTCTCTAACTGATGGAAAATTTCTGATACCTCTAACTGATTTGATGCCAAACAACTGATGCCAATATTCTGATGCTAAACTAATGCCTAATTCATGCCCTCCTAAACCCCTAGGGGTAGCCCCCTATTTGTAGTGGTTGAGGAGTAATCCAAATCGGTTTAAAGAAAGGGGATATAATTCTACTCTTATGAAGGTAAATCCAAATAGGTACACTAATTCAACTAGGATTCTGAGTAACTTTCAATAAGCTAAGCAGCCTAGAATTCTAGCTAATTATTCCCATTTAGGCAAGAATGCACTCTGAGATAGGGATCCCAGCTAGGTTTCGAGTCATTAAGAACCCGACTGGGTTATTGGGCTGGGCAGACAGCCCATTTTGTTTTGGCCATAACTTTCACGTTCGACCTCCTTTTTAAGTAATTCTTTTTATTCCTTGAAAGCATGTTAAGCGTAGTTTCTAATAAAGCTAATATCATAAATTTATGGTAAGTGTGGAAAAAGATACAATCAAAATGGTGAACAGGTGATAGCACAAGCCCAAACACTTAACTTATATCTTTTTCCATTGCTGTTTGGGCCTTATTCAATGGAGAATGTTGATATGTACACTTAACAATCCTTATACTCCCTAGAGTGGATCTCAATTAAATGCCAAACCATGTTAACTTAGGCCTATTTAGGCTTTTTGGGCTTTGTTAACCTATTGGGATATAACTTTCATCATTGAGCAATTAAAAATAGGATGCCAATTTCAAGCATCCGTAATTAGCCCCCACTTTGATCGGGCTTAGGTAGGCGAAGGTGAAAGTAATGGTCTTTACTTGTAATTGCCTGTTTAGTTATGATGATGTAGGATCCAATCCTGGCCACTAAGGGACCTAAAACTTAGCAGATATCTACTAAATTCGTGATGGTCTTGATTCCCTTTATCCTTGACTTGGCGGATTAGCGAACTTCCTTATCGCTGGCATGGTGAATCTTCTTACTGGTCAGGTAAACTTAACTTCCAGTATCGCTAGAGTAATGGACCTTCTTACTGGTGACGGGAACTTGTCTTCTATATCGCTGGAGCAGCAAACCTTTTTGTTGGTCAGGGGAAGTTGTCTTCTTGTATCGCTAGAGCAGCGGACCTTCTTGCTGGGCAAGCAATTATGAAATATGTCGTTATATTAGGCATATTAATTATAGCTCATGACTTTGATGAACGTTTCGAAATACTTTTGTGACTATCTCGTTCTTGTATGCTTTGGATGCTCTTGGATGATCCCTTGGATCCTCTCTACTTTAGCTTCTTCCTCGAATATTTTGAAATACTTTCATGAGTATTCCATTCTTTTCTTATTAAAATTACGTGCTTTGCTTTGGGTGCTCATGGATATAGATTATCCCTAGGATTTTCCACTTACCTTCGTCTTTCTTGCCTTGTTTGCATGCTTGTGTTCTTTTCATACTTGTAAGTTCCCTATGCATATAGAGATCCTGGTCGGAATCCCATGGCTTGCCTTCATTCCTTAGTTTCTTATGTTTGTTTGAGTTCTTGGCTCTTTGTGGAGGGAATATGCCTATGTGAGGTTTAGGGAACCTAACTAGGTCCTCTTAATAGGTATCCCTTTGTTTTTACCTTTCCTATTTGCTTGCCGTTTAGCTCATTGTGAAGGAATATATTCATGTGAGTTGTGGGGAACCCAACTGGCTCCTTCCTTCGCTTCTTCTGCCTATAAAGACCTTATCTTCTTATGGAGTTCCTAAATTGTGCTCCTCCTTCCTCCCTTTTTTTTTCTTATTAGGATGGTTCCTCAAACTACCAAGACCAAATATAACAAAGTAAACAATTACACCAAAGTACGCTTCTCTTGGGTTAAATCCCAATCAATTGATAAGATTGTGAGGTTTATGCCAAAGTTAAGATACTAATGAACATTTATTTACTTTTTACCAAATTCCTCTTCTAAAGGCTCTTAGCTGCAAAAGAGAAAACCTAAAGGAAATACTCTACTCCCCACTCTTGATTAAAAAGATAAAGATTTAGAGATTTTAGTGAGAAAAAATGGCCATTTTCCTTTCCATTCGTGATTCAACTCAAGCTGAGTTTACATGGAGTTAATGGGGTCTATAAATACCCAAAATAGGGGGATTAGTTGTTACCATAGTGGGACAAGTGTACTAATAGGGGGATTACAAATTATCTTACAAAAGTAAATCAAATTACTAAGATAATTACAACCAAGGTGTGTTATATTTTTATAGGATTCCTTTCCTTCTTTCTAGGAGGCTTCTAGAAGGCTCTACACCTCCACTAAGGGCCTGACACGTGGAAAATCTTCCTTGGTACGCGAAGAATCATCCCATGCTAATTAATCTTAAAGATAATAGCTGTATCCTCCTAAATTAAGGCCAAATTCCATATTAATCCAACACCGGAACTTTATGCACACTCCACATATTTAGGCGATTACTCCTAATAATGAAAACCAATGCCAAAAATTTAGCACATGGGGCTAAAATAGACATCTTAGCACATCAAAAAAACTTAGACTTCCCTTGTTTGGCTTCGTTTATTAGGATTTAAACTTGATCCAAATTCAACAAGCTGTTCTACAAAAACTAACAGTGCATGAGTTAGGGTTTCTATCACTCTAGGGAATCAAAATGCAATCTTACTTGGGACTTTATTACATTACCCTAAAGTTAACTGTCTAGGCTTCCAAATTCACCCTAATTAGACATTGATTGGTTAGTGAAAAGTGAAGTCAAGCCCGAGGAAAATACTAGAGCGATGGTCATTTTATCCAAGGAAAGTTAGCTTGGACCTTAGTGTGGACAAGGGTCGAGCCAAGAGTTAGCTTGGGGCTTGGTATGCACCAACCTCCCCATCTTAAGAAGGATTTTTCCTCAATTCCTTGGGATTAAAATTCTTTAAGATCAACCATGCATACTTTTACCCTTCTTGGGTTTAGAAACACCTAAGATCCTAAGGACTCCTCTACTATTAAGTGTGTAGGAGCTGTTGAAGATGTTTAGGAGAACATCAAAGTATTGAGTAGCTCTCCTAGGCCTCATGAGCCCATTGAAGATCTCAACAAACGCATCACAAAATAACTCAGACTCATCATACTCAATAGATATGTCACTTGTGGCTTGATCACCCACTAAGATCTTTCTTCTAACACCAATTTGATGGACAATGGGACCTTAGGGATGAGTTCTTTTGGGATTTTAACCTCAAGCTCTTGGATAGCTATAAGGGGTAAAGTTTTACTCCATAACTTGTATTTATCTTCACTATTAGGAAGGCAATTCAAGGCTTATTTTTACTAGTGGCACACTCTCCTCGTGTTTTACTCTAATGGGGGCTTTTGGTACTTCCCTTCTCAGGTTTAGCTTTGTGAGGTTCAAGTGGAGGTAAAAGGGCCAACGTGAGGCTTTTCTCATTGTGCTTGAGTGAATAAGTATTAGCGTACTCATCATAAATCACATGACTATCATATAACCATAGCCTACCAAGCAACAAATGTCAGGCATCCATAGGGAGGACATCATACAATACTTTACCATAATAAGGACCAATTGAGAATGAAATAAGAGCTTGTCCTAAAGTGGTTACCTCATCATTCAGTCCTAGCCATTGAAGAGAGTGTGGAGTAGGATGCTTCATAGTGGGGATTTACAGCTTGTCGATAAGTATCTTAGAGGCTACATCGGTGCAACTATGATCATCTATGATTAAGCCATAAACCCTACCTCCAATGGTGCACCTTAAGTTGAAGATTTGTTCCCTTTGGCTAACGTTATGAGGAACTCTTGTGACATGGAGTGACCTTTGAATGAACAATAATTCTCTAACATCGGGGGTCACTAAGGTAGAATTATCATTTTTATCTCTTCTTCACTTGATTCTTCCTTAATGGCTCAAATATCTTCTACCTCCTTGATGGTAAGGGTCTTTCTATTGGGATAATTAGCTTGAATATGCCCAAAATCAGGACACTTAAAACATTTCTTTCCTTCAAACCTTTTAGGTGGCTCACTAGCAATTCCCTTACCCTTGTCAAGAGCTTTGACTTGTGGGCGTGGGATTTTAATTACAATGTGGGTGGAGGGGATTTTAGTAAGGGAGGTGTGAAAGGACTTTTCACCCTTAAGTTGCTTCTCAACTTTAACAATTAGGTGGCACGCATCATCATAGGATAAGTAAGGTGTAACGCCCCTAACCCGAGGAGGGGTCACACTGCCAGGACTCCCTGGAAGGAAATCCCTAAGGCTCTTCATGATTAAGGGCTTGGATTAGCATCTAGATAGTTATTTTGGAACAAAACTGCAAGAGTTTTCCCTATTTTAGCAACTTCTAAGGGCCTTACCTCAGCTAAGGGTACCTATAGGCTGATAATAGGGTATAACAGGAGCTAAAATAACCCCAAATTCAACCCCTCAGGCCACTCACCTAGGATTGCTCACAATCAAACAACTAACACAAGAGTTAAAGTAATACAAATACAGGTACAGAGCCGACTACATACTTTCACATATAAAAAAAAGGGCAGCCCGGTGCACAAGCATCCCATGTTCACGCAGGGTCCGGGGAAGGGCCGCACCCCAAGGGGTGAATTGTAGACAGCCTAACCTGACTTTGTCAGTGGCTGATTCCACGGCTCGAACCCGTGACCTTTTGGTCACACGGAGACACTTGCAAAGCCGGCAAAAGACTTTTGATGGGTTAGCATCAAAATAACTTCAGATACCTCTTATGCCTGCTCAAACTGAACCTGGAAAAGGGAATAAGTAAAGGGATGAGCAACCACACGCTTAGTGAGAATTCCTGTACCCCTTAAAACCAAAACCATTTGCAGGCATTACTACCAATAATAGTCACATATCACATATTCGTATACTACTATCATATTAGGCAATCATAGTTCCCAAGGAGAGATTACCACTCATATACTTCATGCTAGCTCCTCAACTCATTCCTAGATCCTTAATGACCAATCTTCCTATCTGACAAGCATTCAGGTACGTAATCAAGTAGCACAAGAATGAATATGATGCTTTGAAACACACTTTTGAAAACATAGTGATTCTCGTTATATTCCAAGAATAGTTTATAAATCATGCTAACTTCGTTAAAACTTATAACTCTTCTAAAAGCTCCTAGAACATCCAAATTAGTAAGAAAGGTTTTGCAAGAACATTCTTTCATAAGATATGCACCTTTAAAAGCTTAAATGTTCGATGCATTACTAGGATGTAACCAAACTTCATTTGAAATTTCATTTAAACTATACTTAGAACACGTTCAGAAAATATGTGCAGGTTACATACATTTGAAAGCTTTCTTTCTTTTCTTAAAACCACTTTACTTGGCCTCTTAAGACTTGTATTCTTTAAAAGAACTTATTTCATAATGGTCCTCGAATGACCCTTAGAAATCTTTCTTTTCTAAACTGCTTAAAATGGCAAACTGCCAATTTCCTATTTATTGGGAACCTATGTATAACATAAAAATATCTTATTGTGCTGCCTAGGGGAGGTCAACACCATCCTTAAGTGAGATCGTCACCTATAACTCATGTTATCCCTGGGGTATGCGTATTCAACTTCTGGCCAAAACGCGTCTTAGCAGAGCAACTCTAACCTTGATATTATCCTCTGTGGGGCAACAGCTCACACCAGACTAATCATATCCTGTGTCCAGTCGCCTTCAAAGTTTTCTTACGCATCACACATCAGGAAACAGCTCACACCAAGATAATCATATCTTGAGTCCAGCTATCGGGATCAGCTCACGCCATCATTGCATCCAGCTTCAAACATTACCTTAGAGGGAAACAGCTCACGTCATCTTTACGTCCAGTTCCCACTCTCAAGGTCTGGCCACTTGCCTAGCACTTTCTTAGCCATTAAAATCGTATTTCATTTCTCTTTTTCAGTTGATTACTTTGCTGAAATCTTACTTTTGACAAATCAACCAAAGCTTTTCAAAATGTTTATGGATCCTTTATTTCCTCTTAAAAACTCCTTTTAAATGAAATAAGTTTGCTAACACGTAAACGAAGTCTTCGTTTTAAGTTAAAAGCTTTTTATGAACGAAGTAAGTTTGCTAACACGTAAATCGACTTCCTTTTAAACTTAAAAGCTTCTTAAAAATGTAATAAGTTTGTTAATACGTAAACCGAATTTGTTTTAGACTTAAAAGCTTCTTATAAATGTAATAAGCTTGTTAGCACGTAAATCGACTTGATTTTAAACTTAAAAGCTTCTTAAAAACACAACAAGCTTGTCAACATATAAATCGACTTCGTTTTAAACTTAAAGGCTTCTTATAAGCGTAATAAGCTTGTTAACATGTAAATCAACTTCGTTTTAAATTTAAAAGCTTCTTATAAATGTAATAAGCTTGTTAACACGTAAATCAACTTCGTCTTTAACTTAAAAGCTTCTTTGAAACATAATAAATTTATTAACACGTAAATCGATTTCTTTTAAACTTAAAAGCTTCTTAAAAATGTAATAAGCTTGTTAATACGTAAACCAACTTCGCTTTGAACTTTAAAGCTTCTTATAAATGTAATAAGCTAGTTAACTCATAAAACGACTTCGTTTTAAACTTAAAAGCTTCTTATAAACGCAATAATTAGTGAACACGTAAAACTACTTCGTTTTAAACTTAAAAGCTTCTTCTAAATGTAATATGTTTGCTAATTTGTGAAACGAAATCCATTTGGAACTTGAGGTACTTAGTTAGCGTTTAACTCAAACTAGGTTCGTAATTAAAAAAAAAAAATCCTCAGTTGTCATTTTATAACTCGTTTCAATCCCTTTTTAAAACTCAAGGAGGATGTATAAATAAGCTAAGGGCTCAAAACATTCTCAAACTTGCTCAAATTTAAAGCGCTTGACTCGTTTATAAGGCAAACAAGGTTTCTTCATAAACTTTCAACGTAAACGCTTCTTAAAAATCTTAATGATTTTACTAGCTTGTAACTCAGAACTCAATCAAAACTCAAATAGGCAGCTAGCACGCAATTCAAGCTAAATTTCATAATTAATACTTTAAGACGCCTTTTTTTTTCAGATCGCTTAAATCCTTCTTAACATAAGGAGAAGTTATACATAAACCAACGCCTTAAAGCATTTTCAAACTCACTTTTAGTTCGCTTTTAAACTTCCTAAACATATCGACTATTCAGTTGAGTCACTTCCTGAGTAGTTCAACGATGTAGGATTATTTTGGACTACAATCATCTTCGTAACTGACAGGCGATTGCAAAGTACTTAAAAGCAATCGAAATCATGAAAACATGCATTTAACAATCCTTCTTAAACATGTCTAAATTTCAAGAATTAAGCACTTAATGCCACGTAGCACATTGAGGGGAAAAGGGGGTTCACAGCTGGCACATTCATGCACTTCATAGCACAATTTAGCAGAATTTACTCAGTAAGCCACACCAATCCACACGATTGCCGTCATCACAGCCCAGGCTCCCTCATCACACAACACTGACCACAAGAACCTCAAATTCCTCAATAGTTCCACCTCGAGCCATCCAATTACCAACTCAGTTTAATAATATCGTAAACAAACTAATAATTCACAAAACCATCATATAAAAGCATAGCATTCTCATCAATAGCCCTATTTAGAAATTAAGTGCAAATGTACTGATTTAGTGATAACTTCTAAACAATAATCAACATGCTTTACTAATGCCTTAATTCGCCCAGTTAACATTTTTAAACTTCCAAACATGATTCAGGGCTAATAAACTGATGAAGTGACAACACTAAGGTGATGATCTGATTATTAATAATTCAACAAACTTTCAAACTGTCCAGCCATTAATAATCCAGCAGTAGTTTCAACATGCAATTAACCCACAATTAACACCATGTTTGCAATTTGCTTAATTTCGATTCTAAGTTCACCCAAACTGATTCCTAACCTTAAATCAACATGTGCTAACTAATTTAGTTAAAAATTGTTGAAATTAATAGTAATTTAGGAGTAAGGAAATCCCCACCTCGATTCCGAGCTAGGTGTTTGATTAAACGCTGACTGACTTGACTTTAGGGCTCAGACGACCCCAAATTCTTCGGCTCTTACGCACCCGCGCACGAACACACCCCACTTGTGCCTAATTCATGCCCAAACTCTCAAAATTCGAACCCTAAATCAAACCTAATTTCACTTACTAACTCGAGATTGAATTGGGTGTTTGTAGTTACGAATTTTTGCTCTAATTTATACAGGATTGAAATAACTAGAAGCTAAATTGCATGGACATACCTGGGCAAGTGTCCGTGCTCCAATTCGTCGCCCAAAAGCCTCCATAAATGTGGTGCATGCGTTCGGATTTCAGCCCAGATTCGCTCCAAACGTTCACTAACTTGTAGGGGTGGTCGAATGGGAGAGTTTTGTAGCTAAAGGTGGCAAAAATTCTCTGGGTTTTGGGAGCTTGGTGCCACGCGTATGTGGAGAAGAGGAGGAAGAAGATGAAGCAGAAAGGAGAGAGAGACCATCGGGGGGTCACGGGCAGCCCAAGAGAAAGAGAGGGTCGCATGATTTTACTAAATTACCCCTCCTCTCTAGCTTTTATTCCAAGCTGAACAATGGTTGGTATTGTTAGCCTAATTCGTATCCCGAACTCTAAACCCAAATCGATAATATAATATTTCATCGATTATTCGATCCCAAAAATTATCGAGGTTCGATTCAATAAACATCAAACTGCTTCTAAGGTTGACAACCTAATTGTGTTCGATTCCTACTCAATTTAGTACTCGTTAATAACCATTAATAATGCTTATTAAAAATCATTGAATAAATTTTCAAACTAATAATAATAATAGTAATAATTTTAATAGGTACAATATTCTTTGTTAATACAATTATCGCTCACATAGGCACATCAATAATAATTTAACTCGTATCATTAAATAAAATAGTTTTTATAACGTAAAAAGGCATTACGAACAATTTAACAGAAAATAAAGTACTCGGGCCTTACATAATGTGGTAGATCCACCTCGCTAGCAATGTTAGGAGATAACCCTTGATGAACCCAGCAATCTTGAGTTTGAGTTCTTCATCCAAGTCAACCCTCATTTGAATTATTCAAACTCCCTAATGTACTCTTCCACCTTTAGATTCTCTTGGTTGAGAGAGGTGATCCTAAGGTAGAGTTCATACTCGTAAGCAGGGGGTAGGAATCTCTTGTCCATATGTTTTTTGAGCTTGGACCAAGTTCTGATTTTGGATTTGCTTCTCTACCCTACTCTTCCTCAAGTGTTCATACTATAGTGAAGCATACCCTTCCATTTAAAAATGGCCAATTTGAAGGGTTGTTCATCATTATACCCTTTGAGTTCAAAGATCCTTTCAATGTCTTGAACCCAATCAAGATAGTTCTCCGGGTTAAGATTGCCATTAAATTTCATTGCCTTAACTTTGAGATCCCTACGGTCATCCATTGGGTGCCTTCTTCTTCTAGGTCATCCTTCCTTAACATCAAAGTCTTCATAAGATAAAGAGTATGTGACATCAATAGGGCTAACATCACAGCCTCGGCGGTAAGGGTTTTATTGTGCGGATCTCCTCACTTGTTCAACGCCTTCAGTGAGCTTCCTTACTTGCTCTTGAAGCTCTACAAGGGCCCTACCAATCTCATATGCTTGCTCAGGATGAGTACTCTTAGAGGGAGAAGCATTTCCTTCATAGACCATGGTAGTAAATTCTAAGGTGAAAATCGGAGAAAATGATGGAAAGAGGGGAAGCACGGATGTGCTAGAGGTGGCATAGACAAGAAAGCAGTGAAAATGAGGGGGCACGGTCGTGCTTTGTGCCACAAAGCATGGATATCCTGTGCCAAATCTTTACCTGGGTATTTTTCAATAGGCTTTTTGTGAAGGCTTTTTATGGAGTTTTAGGGATGTGTTTAGGTTAGGGATTGTCTTTGGGCTATAAACATGGTTTTTTGTGGACTCATAAGCATTGATGAAGGTAGGTAAATGAAGGAAAATTTTTAAAAGTCAAAGCGTGGATTTTCAGAGTGAAAATAAAAAAGTTGAGAGGTGTTTGAATCAATAAAAGTTTTGATTCAATGATCTCCCAAAAGAAGTTCTAGTTTTGATACCAAATTGATGACAATAGTTCCTTAAACTTCCATGATCAAAGATAAAAAGGAAAATAATCACACCAAAGGATACTTCTCTCAGGTCAAATCTCAATCAATCGATAAGATTATGAGGTTTATGCCCAAGGTAAGATCATAATGATAGTTTATTTACATTCCACCAAATTCATCTTCTAAAGGCTCTTAGCCACCAAAAAAGAATCCTAAAGAAAAGACTCTGCTCCCCACTCTTGATTAAAGAGATAAAGATGTAGAGATTTTAGTGAAAGAAAATGGTCATTTGCCTTTCCATTCATAGCTCAACTCAAGATGAGTTTACATCGAGGCAATGGGGTATATAAATACATAAAATGAGGGGGGAGGATTAGTTGTTATAATAGGGACTAGTCCACTAGTATTAGGATTGTAAATTGTATGAGGAAAATAAATCAAATTGCTAAGATAACTACAACCAAGGTGAGTTATATTTTTTTAGGATTCTCTACCTTCCTTTTAAGAGGTTTCTAGAAGGCTCTACACTACCAATGGGAGCCCCTCCACTTGGAAAATCTTCCTTAATATGTGTACAATCACCTCATGTTAATTAATATCAAAGATAATAGCTGTACCTTACTCAATTAAGGCCAAATTCTAGATTAAGCCAAAACTAAAATTTCATGAACACTCCACATATTTGGGCCATTGCCCCAAATATTGGAAACTAATTCTAAATTTTATCCCTTGGGGTTAAAATAGACATCTTAATGAATCTGAAAAACATGTTCTTGACTCATTTGGGCTTTGTTTGGTAGGACTTAAACTTGACTCAAATTCAGCAAGTTTTTCCACAAAAACTACATTGTATAAGTTGGGGTTTCTATCACTTTAGGGAATCGAAATGCAACATAATTGGAACTTTATTACAGTACCTTAATATTAACTCTCTAAGCTTCCGAACAAAGTATATATCATCCTAATTGGACATTGATTGGTTGGTGAGAAGCCAAATCAAACCCCAGTGAAATGCTAGAGTGGTGCACATTTTATCCAAGAAAAGCTAGCTTGGACCTTGGTGTGGATAAGGGTGGAGCCAAAAGTTAGCCTGGGGCTTGGTATGCAAAATTTCTCTTTGCATTCTCTTGTTTTCATTACTTGTAAGGGCTTTCAAGTATGAGTTTGAAATGAGCTCATCCTTCTCATTGATCCCGTCAAGAGAGGTTTATGCAAGATTTCTTTATTGAAAGGGAATGAAGACCTGTTGAAGCTTGGGGTGGCGTTGATCTTGTTGTTGTGATAAAAAGGATGGAGTGTCCACTATGCTTAGATATTCTTGGACTTGGTTGCCTAATAAACTGAAGTTGGGTTGATGTCCTTTCTATAAAGATGCTTGCATAATAACTTCTTTGAGGATAAAGCCCCACTTTGACTGAGCTTGATTGAGGTGAGGGCCAAACTATAGATGTCTTCTATGGTAGCTGTTGATGTCATTTTGAGAACCTTTTATGTTGATTTATGGTAATCTAGGTTTTGTGCGCTTCTTGTAGGGTCACTTTGAAGGCTGACTGCACTCTTCTTCAATCCAGGATTCCCAACTGATCAAGTCAGATGACGGTCTAATAAGTAGGCTAAAATATCATATGTATACAGGTCTCCTCCTTACGAGAGCCCATGGTTCCTCAAATCCTGTATGGAGATTGGATGTTTGAGACTATGCATAATAAGCCTCCGTATCACTCTTTGGCTCCTATGAGTGGTTCCCATCTTGATATAGATGTAGACCGAGCGTCGGTTGATTCTGGCTTCTTATCTCATTATGTTGACTGCTACTTTAATAGAAATAGTAGTGGGTTCCATGGTAAGGACTATGGTTATCCTATCAGAAGCATGTATGACACTATAGATCAATTTAGTATGAATTCATTTAGACTTTTATGCAAAAATACAAGACTCAGACTGTGCATATATACTGATTATGTAGACTCGACTAGACAGACATGATTGTGCTGACCATGAAAACATGATTATGTGACTACGCTAACATGTGATGACCCAACCTCATATACATGTAGGTCTTATAGTAAGTTTGGGGTCTATTGGATAAGCCCCAAGGAAAATCTTTATTTTATAGGAAGGAGTATCCTTTAGTTTTGCATTAAAGTGATTCTCTTTTGAGCAAGCCTCTAATTTCTATTTATTATAACAGAAGTCATGGATGTGTGAGAATAGTGATAGCCGAAGATGCTTTTGCCCATTTTAGTTGGAGTACCCTCAGTCCAGTAGAGTAAATGTGATCGTTCCCATACCTTGCAAGTTGGTTTTATTGGTACTACCTGCAGTAGCCACTAGTTTAGTGCGAAGAATTTCATTATCTCCTTGTGGGAAATGTTAACCATGAAGGAAGCCTTAACTACCTAAGGAAATATAGGAGAGCCCTCCATTTTGCATAATAGGTGAGTGCTCATTTAGGAAAGTTGAGAATACGAAGTGAATATCCACTTTTGAATTTGTAATCATGGTTGAGACTAAGAGTCCTGAATCTTTTAATGACAGTGAGATTATAGGCTATGACTGAGAAAAGGTGGTAAAATGGGTGAATGGCTTGTCCAAGTCTAATTCGATGGGAGTAGTAAATGGAATGCTTCTTTATCCTCAAAACCAAGGTTTTATTTTTCACTCACCTTTTGCCTAGTCTGCTTTTTCAGGTTTTTGAATCAGCCACTCTTTCTTTTCCCCCTCTTTCTTTTTGGGGACTAAATGGTTCAATAAGATGTTTCTTTACTAAAAGGAATCATTGTGGTTGGGCCTAAAAGGGTTACCTACGTCTCTTATGTGTAATCAGGCCAGTCGTACTTCAAGGTTAAGAAATGCAGCTTAAAGGAGGGATGCCTCTTGGAGGAATTTTGAAGGTAGACTTCTGGGTTACAATGGCAAAGGAAAGGAATTGGCGTGAAAACTCAAACAATCCTTATGGAATCTCTAATTGTGAATGGGTCATAAAGCTAATGTAAATCAACAATTTCTTTTTTTTTTTTTTTCCTCATCCTTCTTGTTTCAAACTCTTTTTTTCCCCTCTTGTTTTCTTTTTTCTCTTTTTCTTTCCAAATAGAACCATTTGGTCTGAACGTTCTCTCTTTTTAATCACCCAAGACACAGTTCCACTCCCTAGTTAGGTCAGATATATGTACCAAACAAATAGGCTTATTTAAAGGCTCAAAGGGGTTCCAAGTGGTAATGTATCAAGTTTAATACAGGTACTAGTGTGGGTTCCTAAAGGAGGCCTTATATCCTAGGCATATCTTTTAAAGCTGCATGACTTATGGTAAGAAAGATCTTTTCACAGTTGTAAATGATGGCTTGAAATCTTTAGTCTCTCTGTATTTTACTCTTCTTCCTCTCCTTTTGCCTGGCTTGCCTTATCAGGTTTTTACACTAGCCCCCCTTTTTTTGCTTTTTTTCTCTTTTTTTCCGTCTTTTTTTTTTCACCCTGGGTTCATCATAGGATAGAAGTATTTTAGAAAAGAAGGATATAGGAATATGTAGAATAACTGATGGAGAAGAAGATTTTATTCATGAACCAAGGTTACAACATACGTGGATTCAACTATGCTCATTATGTGAATTGATGGGTCCCACTTTTCGCTTTGGTGATTTGAAATGGCTAGAATGTTATCATACAAGCTAAGCGCATTGTTGCCCTTCATGAGTGGTTCCAATAGGGATGTATTCAGTGTAGCAATCTAGGGCATGCACCTCCTTATTTGTCTTTGTTATCCATATTCTGATAGCTATCCTTCCAATTGCTATCATTCTTAGCAGGTGCCTCCCTAGTTAATTCTTCCTCTAATGGCATACCCATCTTCCTTAGTATAGTGAAGTTTTCAAATGGTGTGAATCGCAGGTGTTGTCCATATGTAGGCTAGAGGTTCCTGATGGAGAACCTTGATTAGCCTCTAAGGGTCGGTTAGTTATATGTAGGGATGAGAGTTCTACAGAAACTTGAAAAACCGACTCAAACCCACTCCATTTTTAGCGAGTATGACTATAGAAAATGGGAGAAATGGATTAGGAGTGGGTGTACTAAAAATGGGTTTGGGTTCAGGAACGGGTCGGTTACATGCATACCCATCGCCGAACCTGCCCCATACCCATATTCGATTTTCTTTCTTAATTTTTTTGGGCCTATTTTTGAGCTTGAATCTTTTAAAATGCTCATATCAATAAAGTTATTAATGTTATAAGAAGAAGCTATTACTTGGCAATTCTAAAATTGAAAATATACCAAGAATTCATAACATTAAAGCTACTAAACAAATTTAAAATACTAAAAGAAAAACATATGAATTGTAAAAATAGTTACACTAATCAATTCTTGATGCACCACAAAAACAATTTATGTATTCTTCATTTAGTTTTGAAACTTTAAAAATTAAATGTGATGAACCCAGTGTGATCCATTTTGAATTTCATTTGACCAATAAAGGTAAGGAATGTATGCAGATGAGCCCACTGGATGTTGAAGACTAATCTTTCTAAAGAAGAACCAAGAGTGAAAGAAAATTCCTAACTTAAAAAAAAAAAAAAAAGCCTCTAATGGAGAAGATTCAATACTTGAAATAAGTAGTAACAAAATAATTCCACCCACCCTCCAACCCTTTAAAGCCTTAGCATCAAGGATTAGATTAAAGGGAAGACTGAAATCACCACTCGCCTAAGAGAGTTAAAGATGTTGAGATTTTGAAGAGAACTAAGCTTCAAACTCTCATATTATTCATCAAGTCTGAATTTTCATGGAGGTGGTTAGGTCTATAAATACCTAATTAGAGGAAGAATTAGCTGTACATTAGTAGGGTAAGTGGGCCAATAAGAGGCTTACAAAATACCCTAAAAAATATATCAAGATGTTTAAGATAATTACAATCACTCTGAGCTATATTCATTTCAGGATTCATACTCCATCATCTAGAGGGCCTTGAGTGGGCTATACTACACTAATGGTGGTGATTCCACTTAGAAAATCTTCCATTGTATGTGAAGATTCATTCAATGATGATTAATCTCCAAAATCTTGCAACCTCCTTAATTAAGCCTATAATCAGAACCGTGTATTTTCTAATCCTGGATAAACCCTTGCTCGGTATTTAGCCCATAACTTCCCCAAAACTTGGAGTTTGAGTACAATTCAAGACTCATTGGAAAATAGATATTTGGGGTTTCTATCCATGCATATATCATAGAAAGTGGAGCTCATTTGCTAGGTTTAATTTGAACTAGAAATGAAGCAAAGTACTCTGCTTAAAAACTATAAATGAGCTCATGAGGTGGTTTTGGGAGGATTAAGGGGTATACCCCCTTATTTAGGGCCACTAATGGACAAACCACCTTCTGTAATCCTACTTAGACCTTCTTATGGGCCCCAAGTTAATATTGACCTATGAGAACCTAGTCCTCAACCTAGGTCGATATTGAACCAACTTGGTTCAAGACCCTTACTAGTGGGAGGAGGCCTAAGTTTAGAACTTGCTCGGCATCAACCCCTCCCTCTTGAAGAGGATTTGTCCTCAAGTCTTCATCATGTTCTTTATTGCCTTCAAGGTAAGGAGTGAGATCCCCAGCATTAAAGGAGGCAAATATTTGCATTTCTCTTACAAGCTCAATCTTATACGTATTTTATTCCACCATTTATAACACCTTGTATGGACCATCTCCTCTAGCCATGAGCTTGTTCTTTCCTCTTGAAGGGAACTTTTCTTCCTCAAATGTTACCACAAAACAAAACCCAGTTTGAACTCCAGGTGTGAGCGGTTCTTGTTGGCCTTCCGCTTGTATTGCTCATTCACTTTGTTAATTTGTGCTCTCACTTGTACATGTGGCTTCTTCAGTTCTTTAGCTCTGGATTTGGCCTCAAAACTCACCCTTGATTCTTAAGGAATAGGAATAAGATAAATGGGGCTAAGAGGGTTAAGACCATAGCATACTTCAAAGGGAGAGTGAAAAGTAGCATAAGAAGGAGCCTATTGTAGGCAAACTCGGTATGAGCAACCTCGACATCCTAATCCCTCAAACTCTTACTCACCATACCCCTTAGCAAGTTTGTGAGAGTTCTATTTGTCACCTCTATTTGTCCATCTATTTGAGGATGGCAAGTAGTACTAAATAGCAACATAGTCCCCACGAGCCTCCATAGGGATCTCCAAAAGTGAGATAGAAATTTGGCATCCCTATCTGACATAATGGTTCTTGGAATACCATGGAGCCTCACAATTTCTTAAAAGAAAAGGTCCGTAATATAGGTAGCATCATCACTCTTGTGGTATGCAATAAAGTAAGCCATCCTAGAGAGTCGATCCACCACTACCATGATAGCATCTTTTCCCCGTGGGTTTCTTAGAAGGGCAACAATGAAGACCATGCTAATGTCATCTCAAGGCCTTGAGGGGACTGGAAGAGAAGTGTAGGGACCTTTATGAAAATGATTGTTAGCCATGTGATAAATGTTGCATCTTAATGTCACCTTATGAACATCCCCACCCATTGTGGACCAATGAAAATGCTCCTTGAGTATGTCAAGGGTCTTGTTAATGCCAAAATGATCGACTAAGGCTCCTCCATGAGCCTCCTTGACAATCAAGTCCCTTAGAGGACTCTTAAGAATGCAAAGCTCGCTTGCTTTGAAGGGGAAACCATCTTGTAGAGTGAAAGAGCCAAAGTTGGAAAGATTCTCCACCACTTCCTTGAAGTCTTCATCCTCATGGTATAAACCTTTGATGGAATGAATTCTAAGAACCTTGGCTTCAAGCACTGAGCACAACACTCTTTTTCCCACTTTTATGCATACAGGAGAAGGGGAAAGATTGAAGGAACTTAACCTACTTGGCATGTCTTGAGTTCAACTTGTGTTGACTATTGATGTAAGATAACGCCTTGTGATCCGAATAAAGCACAAAAGGCTTGGCCTTGAGGTAATGACTCCAATGATCCAAAGCCCTAACAATGGCATGGAATTCCTTATCATAGGTGGAGTAGTGGAGCCTCGAACCATTCAAATTCTCACTAAAGAAAGCTAGGGGGCCCTTAGCATTAGTGAGAACCACACAAATCCCAATGCCATTAGAATCACACTCAATTTTAAATAGAAGATCAAAGCTGGGTAAAGCAAGGATAGAAGTTGAACAAAGCCTATTATTGATGGTTTCAGAGTCCCTTTTGGCAGCCTTTGTCCACTCAAAGCTTCCTTCCTTCATGAATTCAGTTAAGGGAGCCATAATGAAGCTAAAGTCCTTGATGAACCGACTATACAAAGAGGCCAACCCATGGAAGCTTCGTACTTCTGTAATGGAGGTAGGAGTAAGCCAACTCTTGATGGCGTCAACTTTAGATTCATTAACTTGAATTCCCTCATCGAACACAACATAGCTAGGAAAGGTAACTTAATGAGTAAATAGTTCACACTTCTCAAGTTTGGCATATAAATTTTGTTGTCCTATACTTAGAACACTTGAGAAAAATGCTCCACATGAGAAGTTTCATCATGACTATACACCAAAATGTCATAAAAATACCCCACAATAAACTTCCCAATGAATGGCATCAGGACCTCATTTGTGAGCCTCACAAAGGTGCTAGAAGTAATAGATAGACCAAAAGGCATCACAAGCCACTCATATAACCCATACTTGGTCTTAACAGCTTTCTGTTCATCTCCTTCTTTCATTCTAATTTGGTGATAGCCACTTCGGAAAAGACCTTGGACCTATGTGACTCATCAAGCATATCATCCAATCGAGGGATAGGAAATTGATACTTGATGGTGATGTAGTTTATGGCTTTAGAATCAACACACATATGCCAAGTGCCATCCTTCTTAGGTACCAAAAGGGCTGGAACAGAACATGGACTCAAGCTTTCCTTAATGTACCCACGATCAAGCAATTCTTGGACTTGTTGTTGAAGCTCTTTTGATTCATTAGAATTGCACCTATAGGCTAGTTTGTTTGGTAAAGGAGCACTCGGTAGGAGATTGATTTGGTACTTAATTCTTCTAAAAGCAGGGAGCCCCGGGAGTAAATCATTGGGAAATATATCCTTAAACTCTCTCAAGAGTGATTGAGCTAGAGGATGCATGGGTTTTACTCCCTCAATTATGTTTAAAACTACTATAAGTAAGACAAATAAAGGCTTGCTCTTGCTAATGGCCCTCTCCACCCGTGTTTCACTCATGAATAGGCCTTTCTAACTTTCGTTCCCCTGTTTAGATTTGAGGAGTTTAGGTGGAGGTAGCGGTGTCAAAGTAAGATTTCGACCCATGTACTTGTATGCATAAGTATTGGCATGCCCATCATAAATCACTTGATTATCAAACAACCACAGCCTATCAAGTAACAAGTGACATGCATTCATAGGAAGGACATCGCAGAGCACTTTAACACAATATGGTTGAACTAAAAATACAATAGGTGCTTGTTTAGAAACAGTTACCTCGCTTCCTTATTTGAGCTATTGGAGAGAATAAGGGTTGGGATGTACCTTGGTGGGTAATTGGCGTTAGTCAATGAGTGTTGAGGAAGCTGCATTGGTGCAACTACCTCTATTAATGATGAGCTCACGCACCTTGCCTCCAATAGTGCACCAGTTATGAAAAATTTGCTCCCTTTGGCTTGGCTCACAAGGAGCCTTTTTGACATGGAGTGCTCTTCGAATCACCAAGAGTTCACCCACATCCGGAGTGATCAAAGTTTAATTTAGTCTTCATCGTTTACTTCCTCTTCACTAGTAGCTTTTTCAATAGCTTGAATTTCTTTCACCTCTCTAATGGTGAGAGTCCTTCGGTTATGACAATCCACTTAGAAGTGCCCATAGCCATGACATTTGAAACACTTTATACCCACTAATCTCTTTGGCGGTTCACTAGCAATCCATTTACTCTTGTCAAGAATTTTGACAGGTGTATGGGTAGTGATAGCTTTGTTGGGGACGAGGTAACCCTTAGTGGTACTTGAAGGACAAATAAAGGAAGTGCTTTGAAAGGGTCTTTGACCCTTAAGTTGCTTCTCTGCTTTGATAGCTAGGTGGCACACATCACCAAAGGATAAGTAAGGTTCTAAATCTACCTTGTTAGCAATACTAGGAGATAATCCTTTAATGAGCCTAGCAATCTTGAGTTCGAGTTCTTTATCCAAGCTAACCCTCATTTGGAGTGGTTCAAACTCCCTAATGTGCTTTTCTACCTTTAGACTCTCTTGGGTGAGCGATGTGATCTTGTGGTAGAGTTCTTGTTTGTAAGAAGAGGGTAAAAATCTCTTGTCCATATGGTTCTTAAGCTTAGACCAAGTCTAGATTTTGCATTTGGCTTCTCTGGCCCTACTCTTCTTCAAATGTTCATATCATAATGAAGCATACCCCCTCAACTTAAGAGTGGCAAATTTGAAGGCATTCTCATCATTGTAATCTTTGAGTCCAAAGATCCTCTCAAGGGTTTGACCCAATCAAGATAGTCCTCTAGGTTGAGATTGCCATCAAATTCTAGAGCATCAACTTTGAGATCCCGAAGGTTGTCCCTTAGATGCCTACTTGTTCTTGTCCTTCCTTCCTCATTATCAAAGTCTTCATGGGAGGAAGAGTATTAGATGCCAAGAACACAAGCAACGTAGCTTCGTTGGCAAGTGAGCTTCCTTATTTGCTCTTAAATCTCTATAAAGGCCATACCTATCTCAAGGGTTTGCTTAGGAGAAATGCTCTTGGGGTAAGAACCTTCTCCCTTGCTAGCCATGGTAGTAATTTGTCAGGTGAAAGAGGGAAAAGGGTGAAAAAAGGTAAAGGAGTTCAACAAGAATAGGGACCTTAAGGCGTGGGGATCACCATGGAGGGGTTATGGGTGGCCTCTGGAATGAAAAAAAAAGTCAAAGGCACTACCAACTCCGTGTGGGTCATCGCAGACTGTCCGTGGAGGTAACTATGCGGGGTATTTCTTTGAATTTTTGTGGCGGCCTTTTTGTGGAGTTTTTAAGTTGTGTTTGGTTTAGGAGTTGTGTTTAGGCTATTTTAGGGTTCTTTATGGCTATATATGAGATTTAGAGAGGGAGAACCATAGGGAAAGGCAGGATGAAAAGGTAAGAAATTTAAGCAAATCAAAACATAAGATTGATGGATTTGCTTCTTACCAATGTCAAGGAACTTTTTACTCTAATACCAAATGATCCATATTTAATTTCACTTGAGCAAATAGAAGTAAGAAATGTATGCACATAAGCCCACTGAATGTTTCAGACCAATCGTTCTGATGAAGAACCAAGAGAAAAATAAATTTCCAAATAAAGAAAAGCCTCTCATAGAGAAGATTTAATGCTTGAAATAAGTAGCAAGAAAAATAGTTCAACCCACCCTCTAGTCCTCTAAAGCTTTAGCACCAAGGATTAGATTAAAGGGAAAACTCAAATCATCACCCCCTAAGAGAGATAAAGATTTTGAGATTTTGAGAAAAACTAGGCTTCAAGCTCTCATGTCATTCATCAAATCTGAATTTTCATAGAGGTAATTGAGTCTATAAATACCCAATTAGAGCGGGTATGAGATGTACATTGGTGGTACACATGGGCCAACAAGAGGCTTACAAAATATCCTATAAAATAATTCAAGATGCTTAAGATAATTGCAATCATTATGAGCTATATTTTCAAGATTCATCCTCCATCTTCTAAAGGTTGTTGAGTAGGCTCTACTCCACAAATGGAGGTGCTTCCACTTGAAAAATCTTCCTTTGTGTGTGAAGAATCATCTTATACTAATTAATATCCAAAATTATAGCTGTAACCGCTCAATTAAGCCCATAATCAGAACCATACATTTTTCATTCTTGGATTGACCCTTGCTCAGTGTTTAGCCTATAACTTCCTCAATACTTGGCATTTGAGTACAATTCAAAGCTTGTTGGAAAATAGACATTTGGAGCTTTTGATCCATATAAAATTACAAAAATTGGAGCTCATTTTCTAGGTTAAATGTGAGCTAGAAATGAAGTAAAGTATTCTGTCTAGAAACTTTAAATGAGCTAATGAGGTGGTTTTGGGAGGATCAAGTGGTTAACTCCTCATTTAGGGCCATTAATGGACCAACCACCTTTTCTAATCCTACTTAGACCTTCTTAAGGGCCCTAAGTCAGTATTGACCTAGGGTGACATAGTCCTTGACCTAGGGTCAATGTTGAACTAACTTGGTTCAAGACCCTCACTAGTGAGAGTAGGCCTAGGTTCGAAACTTGCTCTGCATTACGATGGTATTGTTTTTCACGATGTATATGTACCCAAATAACACCTGAAATGCCCAAAGCACCCAATGGGTGTGGGTAGTGTATGGATTTTTAAAACCCAAAGGGTTTGGGCACAGATATTGGTATGGAGATGATTTTAAAAAAAAGGTATAGGTATCGGTATGGCTCCACCCACCCCAAACCCGCCCTATGCTCATACCTAGCCATATGCGTGGATTTTGCCCTCCATCGAGTAAGAAAGTTATAAAAGCTAGGTCTCTGGGTGTAATTGGTAGGTCAGTATTGTATGAATACTAACGTAGAAATTATTTACGAAGATCATCCTAGCTGTGACCCTTAATAGGTTTACTATATTATAGCACCTCATTACATCCATGGCCAATGTCCTAGGCAATATGATGTGGAAGATGTCCTTGTTAATTCATTTCAATGTCATTGCATTAAGAAAATTTCTCACATGATAAGGGGGATTTTCAGTTCCATGGAACTAGATGTCTGGCATAGTGAATTTTTACGATAGTTTCTCTTTTGGGATAGAAGTGAATACCACATAGTCATTAAAGTAATTGTTGAACATGGAAGATTTCTTAAGCAGTTGTTCTTTTAGATTTACTCATGGATTAATTTGAGGAGTGCTCTTATCCCCTTTTTCTTCCTTCTTCTTATCATCTTCCCCTCTTTCGTTGCAAGGTTTCTCACGTTTTTCCTTTGGGGACTATAGGGGTGATCAGTTTTATCTTTTTATCACTTTCATCCATCCTAATTTGCATCTTTTCTAGCATCTTCAGAGTTTAGGCTATCTCATTATCATTTCTAACCATCAGAATTAGTGTTGTATTGGACTTAGACTTGGACTTCATTCTTAACCCAGTGGGCCGAGTTTCCTAGGACCCTTCTCAAAATAGAAGTATCCCAATTTACGGATTCTGCTCGTATGTCTTCTTTGTCTTCCCTATCCTCAGCAATAAGGTTATGATTTAGAGAGGTGGAATGTTATGAGTGGTCAACCATACTGGGTATAGGCTAAAGGAAATGCTTAATGACTAGCAATTTGAAGAGAAGGAGACAATAACTTGATGGCTCTAAAGGTTTACGCTAAAATAGGGTTAAGATATGGGGTTCTAGGCTAAAATCGGGCCTTATCTGGAATAGGTTCTAAGTTGGGCTTAAAGAGCTAACTTATGAGCCCATGTTAGACTCAAATCTTTCTTAGGTGAATGACAGGCTGTACAGACCTAAGTGTGACTGTGGTTCGGTTTGCTTAAAATGAGCTAGTCTTGTCATATGGGTGAATCTAGGTGGACTCATGGACTATGTGTGATAAGGTCTAATGATGCATGACTCTTGAGCCTCAAGCGTCCAACAACTGATATGCTACGACCCTAAATGAACTATGCTGATTTATGGGTCTAACTCTAACAATGGGAGCCAAGAATATCATCTTATGCCATGAATGCAAACCTTAAGGGATAGAGACCTATCCTGACTTCCTAATAGATCTTGGTTGGGTTCTAACTAGGCCCAAATTTACCCTCTTTTGTTCTAACTCTCTGCTGGACTTTTATGTACACAAGCTGACAAACTCTACTAGCTAGACCCTGAGGGATCCTGACCGGGTTCTAGGCCTAACACAGTCTCTATTTCGCCCTAAACACAAAATACCAATCCCTCCTTTTTTTAATTTTTTTTTGACAATACCGACCGATATTTGCCTATTTGACTAGAATTGACACTTCTATACTTGAATTCAATCCTTTTCTAGATTCTGGATGAAGAGTCCTATTGGCACTCAATCAGCCTAGAAATCATTTTTGGCCCCTCATCCAATTCCTAGGATTCCTTTTTTGGCTAAAACTGGTATTCTAGACTGGAGTTGGAATACTTTTCAAATTTCGAATCAAGACTTCTGTTAGGACTCAACTAGCCCATAAAACATTTGGGTTCCAATTCTTAGGATTCCTTTTTGGCCAAAACTAGTACTCTAAAATGGAGATCGAATCCTTTTGGACTCTAGATCAAGAGTCCTACTAGGACTTAATTTGTCCAAAAACCGTTTTAGTTTCTAATCCAATTCCTAGACTCAGTTTTTTCTTAATGTATGCTCTTTTAAGACTCACAGTATCAATGCATAGTCTGTTGGGCTAAAGAAATTAAATCATGCAAGGCCACATTGCATTTCAAATCATACACAAAAGTTCCAACCTAAACAAGAGTTCTATATTACAAGGGTTTTAGGTTAGGTTTCGAACAGTTTTCTCACGACCTAATGCTTCATACGCTATGCATCAGGTGCACGGTATGAGTAGAACATTTTGGTGCTTCCCTAAGTCATTAAGACTGGGAAAGTATGTCATGAGTGACTGAAGTGATTGCCTGCTAAATTGGATGTCTAAATAGACCCATGAAGTGACTAGCCACTTTCGTGAGGGGTGAAATCAGGGTTTTGCCTAGTGATGTTATTGATCCTTGATCGGTAGTGTATTTTAATGCAAGTATGTATGATACAAGTATAATTAAGATAATTTTCTGCATTGAAGTTCAAATCTCACCATCTTAAACAAACATCCCTAGTGGAGTTGCCACTATAAGGATCTATCTCCCAGGGCCCTATGAATAGTCGGGCTCGTGCACTATGTACTTTTTATTTTTCTATAAATTTCATCTAGTTATTTTCTTCTTACAAAAATTAGCAAGCCAGGCTTAGGCCTATAGCAACACAAGAGGTTGGGCCTTGGATCTCGTCAAGGAACCTGGTGGGGTTCCCTACACCTAGCTAGGTCCATCTTCTATGATGAGGACCCTAGCAGTCTTTTTATCCTGACCCAGAATCTGAGTGTAGGTTTGATCCAGAAACTCGAGCAGGCTCTTAGGTCAGATCAGAACCCTGATTATAGTCCAGGTAGATTCTACTAACTTGCTCCAAATCTGTTGTCCCCATTTTACCAACGCAAGAATAGATGCCGAATAAAATAGTAAAAAAGAAGCATTAGTCTTTTTACTATCAGAGTCGCCAGTGAATTTTAGAAAAACTTATAAATTATAGCACCTTCTGAAGCCAATAATGCTAATAGGGACACCGAAGGGACAAATTGAAGCTACTCAAAATGGTTTTGGAAAGGCCCCAAGCAATCTCTAGAGTGGGGACCATTCTGACTCTTTGATTTGGGACCAAAATTCTAGATTCGGAGATGATGGTACAGTGATATGATGGGATACATCTCATCACCACCTGTCATCACTAATGGCCTCCACTAATCAACACGAGAAATTAAGACATAATCATAATAACATACATTCATGAAATATATTAGTATAAATTACAGTAAATCATGTCAAAGGGAAAGATAAGAGTTTTTTGCCCTTAAGATAACCCACCTAATTTACCTAGAAACCCAGCAGAGTGATGCCTTTTTAATGGTTAACCCAATTATCTACCTCCAATATATAGAGTGTTTCTCTCCTTAATTTTGATGCTCTCCTCTCTCTAATATGTTTATGTGTTTAGATGCCAATTTGATTTGATCCTCTAACTGATGGAAACTTTTTGATGTGTTAACTAATTTGGTGCCAATTGACTGATGTCAATTTTCTAATGCTAAACTAATGCCTAATTTACCTACTATTTACGGTGGTTGAGGGGATAGTCCTAATCAATTTAGAGAAAAGAGACCTAATCCTAGTCTCATTAAGGTTCATCCAAATAGGCACACGAATTCAATTAGGATTTTGACTAATTAGCCTTGGTAAACTAATTAGTTTAGAATTATAGAATTATAGTTAATAATCTTGTTTAGGCAGAAAGGGACTCGGAGACAGGGATCCTGAGCGGGTTTTAGCCAAAGGACCTAGCCCGATTTCAATCTCATGTTCCTGTCTCTTTTTAACGAGGTCACTTCTGGGTTTTTGTCACTAATTGAGTTAAGCCTCATGCCAGGTTTTCGTTTGTGCTATCTAATCAACCATACGAGTTCCAATTCATTTGATGGTGTCATCATCTTCTTACGATGGTTGTCGTTGATGTCATTCCCTGACATTTAATTAGAGCTCATAGATAAAGATCTTACTAAACGACCTGATTTTCCTTTCTTTAGGGTCTCTTTTGACTTCAAAAGCAACAAAGTTCAAGATTTAAAGGGGACTAGAGGAGAATAGTCTTTCTAAAACAACATATTCCCGCTAGAATTTGGTTTTGGAAAAGTAAGGGATGGAGGCAAAGAAACCTTAAACCAACCTTAAGACTACCGGCATAGATGGAGTGAGAACCTTTAGGTGCCTTTTAAAAACCAAGGAGATCAGGAAGAAGCATAGGACATTACACATAGGTTCACTAAGCCGCTGACTTCGTCCTAACCATTGACATCATGCAAGGCATGATTGCTAGGGTGCAATAGCATCCTTATTGAAACTATTAGGGTATAATTCCATCATTACCAGTGTGAAAATGGTTGTTGTTGGGTTATGTTGACAAGTTCCCAATTAGGACTCTTTTCATTCCTATTAAAGTTTTGAGTTTTGGTAAAAAGCCAAATGACACATACTTATTTTGAAAAAACATGGATCTGTTGGCACACATAAAGGTACAACAAGGAGCACTTAGCACTTACTCAAGGCAATCATTCATACGAGGTTTGATCCTAAATCTATATCGAAAGGATGCGTAGCAGAGCCAGTGATCGTAATGTCCAAGTAGGACAGACTTGACCCTTTTTATCTTTGAAGGGGTATGCTTTGAAAAGTTACATGGTAGTCCTCTTTAGATTCAGTGTCATGATCGAATGGGAAAGGCTAGTTATATTAAGGCATTCTATGCAATTTTAAAGGTAAAAGGATAATCCTAAGCGCATGCCTTACTAGGGGCACTCAATAAACTTTGACATATTACTGAAGCCGAGCACAATATGCAAAATGCCTACATGAAACACATTTTGAACTAGAAAATATTAATTTTAATTGTAGTCATTTCTTTTAATTTTCACCCCCTTACCTATGTGTCTGTAGTGGAATCACCAGTGAGAGCACCCTAGAACTGATGGGCCTATAGGGGAGAAGTAGGAAATGGGAAAGGGGTTGAGGCTCTATGAGGCTCAACCCACTTTTCACTTTTTCCTTCCCCCGATGGCTTGCCCTCTCACTAAGGTGCGGGATGCATCGAGTTAGCTTTCTCACAATGGGAAATAAATAAAGGACTTTCTAAAAGAAGGAGGGTTTTTTTTTTAGAAAATGTGATAGGATGGAATGGCGCATTAATTTAAAGAGTAACCAGCATAATTTTTAGAAAATGTGCAAACCTTTTCGTCCACAGAAAATACTCAATTCCTTCTTTTACTTGAATTGTTAAAATCAAAGGACATAGGATCTGACTTTCTAAAAGAAGGAGGGTTTTTTCCCCCCTATAGGATTATTATTCCTGAGATCCAGAGTGGAGAATTAATAAATGACTTCATAGTTGTGAATCATAGGAATGGATTCAAGGTTGAAGGTACACTCTAAGAGAAGGTGGAAACCACCATTGGACCACCCACTTCAATAACAACTTTCATAGAAATGAATTTATTAAAATTTATATTTTGTGGTTCCATAGGATAAATTTGCTTTTATAAATTAGCCTCATTAGTGAGACAACTGATAAAAAGAATATTTTTAGCAAGCGCTTATTTAGCTGTTGATCTTAAAAAGAATTGAAATGTATAACAAAACAATAAATTTAGATGATCACTTTGTTATCAACATATTTTTATTTCATGATTAAAGAATAAAAGAGTAAAGCACACAATCATGAAGGACCAAACAAGAACATGATGAAGAAGTTAAAATTAAAGAAAGTGAGAAGCAATATTATTTTCTTTAATTTATAGCCCTTAGGACCTACCTCAATTCAGATAGAATGGTAAAGCAACATTTCTTGGCTTCCTTTCTTACTAAGTTCATTAGGATAGATAGGACTAGTCCTTTTCAAAAGTCAAAAGATAGGACTCGTCCTTTTCAAAAGTCAGAACTTTTGTAAAAAGTTTTGAGTGAGGATGTCGATACAACTTTGTCACTGCCAAGTTTAGAGGAAATGATTCTGCTAAAATCTTACCAGAGTTTTGCTAGGTGGTGAGGGATAGAGAGAATGGAGAAGAGGTTCCTCTAGATTAAGTTGGCATATTGGTGTGCATAAGAACAAAGGGTGCAAGTCTTTATTTATAGGGGTAGCAACAAGCAAGGTGACTTCCCCCATGTAAGAAATCATTCTAAGAATATAATCAAATCATTTTCTTTACAAATATTATAAAATGATGGTAGAATGGGTTTGATTTGCATCAAATCAATTAAGTCAATCTTAAATTAGCTTTTTGCAGTAGTCAATGATATAATCACATGTGATTTTAGAAGTGGGAAGTAAGATAGGCCCTAGCAGCTTGCAATCGGACCCAATGGCAGTTGCCAAGTGGTAAAAACTTGCTACTGGGGCCCAACAACCATATACATCATGTCATCAGCCCTTGTTTTAGCTTTAAGATAATTGTTTGTGATAGTTATATTAAGAGGTAATGCACCACCCCACTTGTTACAATATCGCTTACTCAGTCATTCTTTATGTCTAAAAATGAAGCCCCCATGCTAGCAAGTAAGGCAAATTCATAAGCTTTTTACTTGTTTTGAAATTATTTTCAAAACATTTAAGTTTTTATTGCTTTCTAAACTTTTTTAAAAAATTTATGCATCTAGAAATTAATTTATTTGTGGGCTTTTTATTAAGGATCAAAGTAATTACAATCCTTTACCCTCAATAACTTAAGTATTTGTGATCACTTGGTGACAATGCACAGCACATGCAAGCATACAATCAGTTTAAAATCTTAAGAGCACCAATTTAGTGCTTCGAGGGGAGCATGCCAAAAGTAAGCAAGTCAAAGGATCCTTCAAATAAATTAAGTGTGTATCAACCATTAGACCACTTACACTAACATGGATTTGTTTCTCCTATTAGAAGTCAAAGTCTTCATGAAAGCAAGCCCATTTTTATTATTGTTGTTATTATTCCAAACATACTTAGACTATGTTCATGAAATATATACTTGAAACCTTCAGAGAGTTTGTCAAACTTAATCAAACAAGTATAGCTCTCAAAGTGCCTGACAGTTACTGCCATGAGAAGTGATCATAAATGTGAATTTAATCAGGAACACTTCACCGAATACTGTAAGAAACATGGTATCTCTCATAATTTTTTAAACCATAACCCCACTGAAGAATGATGTAGTTGGAAGGAAGAATAGAGCTCATGAAGACATGCTAAGAACTATGACTTGTTGATGGCAACGATATTCCAAAATCATTTTGGGCTGGAGCAATGAGTACAACAAACTACATTTTTGAGTTTAGTCCGTTTTGAAGTAAACTCCTGATGTTCTTTTTCTTAGATGTAACAAACTGCATTCTTAACAAGTGCTTGACTAAACTAGTCCTTAAGAAAACCCCTTAAGAGCTGTTCAACGGGAAGAAGCCAAATAGTTCCTACTTCAGTGCTTTTGGCAATAAATGCTTCATTCATGACAATGGTAGGAATAATCTTTGCAAATTCGATCCTTGGTGTGAGGAAGATATTTTTATACTCATCCTAGCAAAGCATCGTATGGTTTACAACAAAAATACAAAAATTGTTGAAGAAAGCATTCATGCTATTTTTGATGAAAATAATGACGGTTGTATTAGCTCATCTGCTTTCCAACAATTTTGGTTAAACATGAATATGGTTTACAACAACGCATCGTATAGTTTATAACAAAAATACAAAAATTGTTGAAGAAAGCATTCATGTTATTTTTGATAAAAATAATGACAGTTGTATTTGCTCATCTGCCTTCCAACAATTTTAGCTAAACATTAAGTAATGATGATAAAAATTTTAAAGAAGAAGTTTAACCTCAAATTAAGAAGGATCGAAGTCAGAGTCTAGATCATGAAGAGAATCAAGTTGTTAGAGACTTAGAGCCTTTTACCATTCTGAGGGAAGAAACTAAAGGACTACATAAAGGATTCAAACATAGGTGTGCTCATCCTATTGAAAAAGTGATATCTAACATTCACAATACTGTAAGAATTAGCTTACCTGCACACTTAAGAAACATCCTGTGATAGGAGCCAAATTAGTGTTTAGAAACAAGCTAGATGACACTAGGTGGCTGTAGGAAACAAAGCTAGGCCTATAGTTAAAGGGTACAATCAAGAAAAAAAAAGATTGATTATGATAAGACCTTTGCCCTAGTAGCCAGACTTGAAACTATTATACTCCTTGTAGTTTCAATTTTCAAAGGAAATTAAACTCTATTAAATGGGTGTGAAATGTGCTTTTTTTAATGGTTATTTGCAAGAGCAGATTTATGTTAAGTAACACCTTGGTCTTGAGGATTTAGAGAGACCAAACCAAGTGTATAAGCTATATGAAGCTCTCTTGTTCTTGAGAAAGCCCCTATAGCTTAGTATAAAAGACTAAGTAAGTTCTCACTTGATCATAGCTTCAACAGATTGTTGCATCCTTGTTCACCACATCCACATGTAAAGAATTCTTTCTTCTCCAAGCTTATATTAATGATATTTTTGGAACTACTAACCATGATTTATACAAGGAGTTCTCTGATCTTATGTGTCAAGCCTTTGAAATGAACATTGTAGGTGAATTGAACTTATTTCTTGGCCTATAAATAAAGCAATGTCAAGAAGGCATATCATTAACCAATCTAAATACATGAGGAACTGCTTAAGTACAATATGTCACTTTATAGGTCTACCAAAACTCCAATGTCTACAATATGCAAGCTTGATAAATATTAAAGTGAAAAAGCAATTTATTGGAAGATATACTGGCACATAATTATATCCCTACTATATCTAAGAGCTAGTAGATTAGAAATTATGTCCATTATTTGTCCCTATGAAAGTTTCGAATCAGCATCCAAATAATCACATCTCAATGTTATCAACAGAATGCTCATATACCTATTAGGGACATTATTCGTCTCTTGGTATCTAGGAGGAGGCAACCTTAAGCTTATAGGGTACTCTGATGTAGACTATGTTGCATATAAGTTGGATAGAAAAAGTATATCAACTTCATGCGAAATTCTTGATCAATCCCTTGTATCATATTATTTCAAGAAACAAAACTCAATCGCTTTTTCAATAATAGAAGCAGAGTACATTGCAATTGGGCCTTGTTGTGCCAACTCTTATCGATGTCTTAACAACTCAAAGACCTTGGACTACATTACCAAGAGTCTCTCTCAAATGTGACAACATGAATGCCATCAATATATCCAAGAATCTAACCCATCACTCAAGAACAACGCATATTAATGCAAGGCATCACTTCATTAGGGACCATGTGGAGAAAGGTGATATACTGTTGAATTTGTTCCTGGATTAACAATTAGCTCATATTTTCACCAAGACTTGAACGAAGGATAATTCAGTTTTATCAAAAGAGAGCTTGGATGTTCAAGCTAAATGCATGAATTGAGCAAAAGCCTTCTCTTTGTTACTAATGAGTTTGTTGAGTGAATTGCAGGAACAAAAATTTGAGCAAAAAATTTAGAGTTGGATCAAAGACTTTAAGAAGGAATATCGGACCTCTCTCAGAGTCATAACTATTCTGTTGACTCTAAAACATTGGTAGTATATATCAGTTTGAGGCCCTGTGTATAGTTCTAGTCAAAAAATAACTACTTCTTATGCAATTTTTAAATTTTTGATGAATTCACTTTTGAAAAGGCTTCAATTGATTTTCAAAATTTTGGATTTCAAATGTTTTGAAAACCAATTTGATAAATTAAATTTGGAATAATAAATGATAAATGATTATAGCCTCTATATCATTAATGCATGCCCTCAAATTGGTCAAATTTGTCACCCACCACATCCATTCCTGTTTTTGTGTATCTTCTCTCCCCCTCTCTGCTCTCTTCCTCCCTTTTCTTGATTGCACAACTCTCTACTATGGACAAGAATATAGCACCGTTAAAAGGCCATATTTAGGGGAAGCATTCAACCTTGTTTTAGGAAGAACTAGAGAAGCGAGAGGCAATCATTATTCTCTACCTAGAAATGTGGATCTAACTGAATGAAAACCACTAACTCTATCAAGGTCGCGACTAAGAAATAAAGCAGAATAAGAAGAAGAGGTAAAGTATGTGTGCATTCCTTCATAAGAATACTCTCCAACTTGGTTAAAAACCTTAGGGTGGGTAGGTCTCCTTCATTCAAAAATGGAAACTTAGTGGCTTGTGATGAATGTAAACATGAAGGTTTTCAAGGATAGTGACTTTAGTTTTTTTTTGTAAAAAAATAATGTCCTTGGGTTATGAAGCTATTCTTTCAACTTGAGAAGAGGTATACCTTAAATGTGTGATTCTCTTGTATGTCAACTTCAAAAAGGAGATGTCCAAGGATAGTGTCTACTATTCATATCCCTAGTTAAGGGAACAAAAATAGAAATCACAATTCACAACTAATGCATTAAGAGAGATCTTGGGAATGAAAAATAGAAGAAGTTGGATCTTTGCCAGTTGTTAGAGTCAAAAGCCTCCACTAAGTTTCTTGAGAAATACAATCACATTAAGAAGAAGGAAAGAGGACTCAACTATAGTAGCTTTTACTCTAAGATAAACATGCTTTAGTATATAGTTGTGAGAACCCTGCTATCCAAATAATTTTAA
The DNA here is from genome assembly GCA_029747015.1 of Carnegiea gigantea. Classification (NCBI taxonomy): domain Eukaryota; kingdom Viridiplantae; phylum Streptophyta; class Magnoliopsida; order Caryophyllales; family Cactaceae; genus Carnegiea; species Carnegiea gigantea. The sequence continues at coordinate 197,198 of JAKOGI010001009.1, read as the reverse complement.
ACAGAAAACTATAATGACCAGGGTTTTATCTTTCTTTACCATATCTTTGAACTATACGATGTCACCTTGCATAGAATGATTTTGCAATTGAAATTTGGCATTTATATGCCCTTTAGCATCTAATTTCTACCCAAAAAATACTAAATTTAGATCCTAATGTAATTTTGTTTTATTTTACAGGAAATGCAACAAAGTTTCAAAAAATATGAATAAGTTGCCTTTGCTTGGCCCAGTTTTGTCCCTTTTAGCTAGTCTAAATGAGCAACTATCTTTTTCATTCAAACTCCTTTTTGTACTCACATGACCCTCTTATGGCCCCAATTTTCTCTTTTATTTTCATTTCTTTATCCTCCTCCTCGTCTTTACCCAGCCAAATACAAGGCACCCCATCTCGTTCAATTTTCTAAATAACCAAAATGCCTCTTCCTCCTGACTTTACGTGTTCTGTCCTCCATAAGTCTTCTTCTTTCTTCTTAATCACATCATTAATTCATTATGTTCATTGAGCATCTTAGCCAAAAGCTTAAACTGATACGAAGGCCTATGAATATTTTTATATTCTAACATAGTCCTTACACGAATATCCTTTGGGCGTGAAGCACGGCTACTGTAAAGGCTCTCCCTACTTTGTGTAATAAATTAATATTGGGGCTGCTGAGATTCGAACTTAAGATCTTTCAATTAAAAAGGCTCTGATACCATGTTCAAGAATCAATTCAACCAAAAGCAACTATAAACATATTCATGTGCCTTCAACTATCAGTTTAACCTTTTGGTGGAGATAGTCCTTGAACAAAGTATCAGAGCCTTTCAGAATGAGAGGTCTTGAGTTCAAATGTCCATATCCCTCATATTGATTTGTTGCACAAGATAGGTTGAGCCTTTGCAGCAGCCATACCTCAAGCCCAAAGGGCATTCGTCTGAGGGGCATGTTGGAGTACTAACCAATTCTTAGGCCTTCAACCATTAGTTTAAGTTTTTATGGAGTTGGTTCTTTAACACATCCCTTCTCATCAGTTTATTTTCTATGCTTTCCCTCTTTTCTTTAATCTTTTCTCTCTCATATTTTATCCTTCTTGTTTACTGTTGTTGCTATGAATGAATTATCCATGCCTCCCCTATTCATCTTCCTTATCAATATGTCTCTCACGTTCATAATACATCTTCATGCCAACCATTTATCACCATCATTTTATCTCATCAATTGGCAATATCATAAGCGCTTACAAGATCAGAACCTAAGCTTCAATTTGACAACTGATGAAAGATGAAGTTTGATTTGGCAATAAATTACAGCTGTAAAGTTGAAGTGAGACAAGTAGAAATAGGTAGCACTAGGAGTAGAGTATATTAAGTCTAATGTTCTAGTTCTCTTTCCCATTTTCATTTTAAATTCAAACCTAGTTATTTAGACTCTCAAATTTTGTAATTTCATTCAAGTCTTTATTTAGTTCAAGGAGATTTTAGATTTTGAACCTGACTTTTCTAGGTTTTGACTCGAATTTCATGCTGCATTTTCTTTCCCTTATCTTGATAATTGAATTTGGATCTAAATTTTAGCATTTGGGTTATGTTATTTAGCAAATTTGATTCCTTATTTTGACTCAATTTCCACATCTACGTTGTGGGTTTATTAGCATAGCATTGGAGTTTCCTATTCCCTTGCTTTCTCCTCCCCCGTCAAAATGTTTTTTTTTTTTTTTTTTTTGGAGGGGGTTTATTCCTCTAGAATATGAATGCAGCAGAATAAGAATGCACCATTTTGTCTTTCTCAGAGAAGCCCACGATCATAATCATTGTAAAGGTATATTCTTTACACTGTCAACGAATTAAGATCATTAGCTTCTTATTTAATTTTTATTTACACCATGCCTAAAATACCCTGGATAATCTCGAGGTATACTATATTTTGCAGAAGGAAGAGGATCTCTATATTCTCTCCTCCTCTTCCTCATTATCCCTCCACCTCTCGATCAATGTGCTTACCATTATGTGGAAACAATGTGACTTCACAATAGGTGAAAAATCATAAATAAGACATTTTATGAATTAGGAATAAAAGGAATAGAAAAGGGGGAAAAAAACATCGAAAGAGAGAAAGGAAGGGATACAAAACAAAATCATTGTCAAAATCGTAGATGTTAATAGACTAGAATCTTCCAAATTGCGAGCTAGGAGGATAGGCATGATTTCACTTGTCTTCCACATTCACTGTATCTTCACATGAACTCGCAGAATGAATCCGAATTCATCTCCTTGTTCATTTGGTCAGTCATGATAAGTGTCTTCCACCACAGCCAACCCTTTCATTGCCTTATCCAAGATTTTGAACCAATTCAAGTCATCCAATGCCCCCAATTTGATCATTACCAATCCCATTAATGTCACCTAATAATTGATGGTGCCCACAAACGTCTTGGGTACTTTGGTAAAATTGTATTTCATAGCCGCACTTGATATTTGCAAATCATTCCAAGTTGAATTCCTTGTCCCCAAGTTTCCATCAAATAAGGTAGATGTAGGTGGATTTGAGTTCTGGGGATAATTCGTACACAAGTACCACTGAGGAGAGAGAGAGGGTTTGTCGATTAAGACGATTGAAAACAAAATTGCCGATGAATGTAATGATGGCTGCATAGAGCAAGTCAAGACAGGGAGACATGGAAACGAAACTAGGAATAAAGGGAGAGGAGGAGTTAGATTTGAGATTTCCTATTTTTTTTTACTTTTTTAGTCATTGAAGTATATTCTTCAATTTAATATGAGATTAGAGAATAACCTTTCATTTTCTTCTTTTATTTATTGAGATTCTCGTGTGCCACATGCTTAATTTTAATTAGTGGTGTAAAATCTTATACTTTATACCAAGCGTAATTTTATCACTGTCTGTCTTTCTCATCTGTTGCTTTCATTTCTATTTATTGATTTTCGGCCCTTGTTACTGATGATGGTAGCTAGATATGTTGACTTTTGCATTTGTGTGTTCGGGTTTGATGTTAGCAATTAGTGAGACGTTAGCGGTAACTTTGGTTGAGTTGTTTAATAATTTATTTATGTTTCATCTAACACACATGTAGCCTTAATTTAATTAATTTGCTCATGATGTAAGTTGAGTTAAAATTGGGACTTGATTACAAGGTCCATTTGTATGGATTGACCCTAAAGTGCTATAACTGATGATCATACATTTGTGGTTAAAACTTTATCTGTATTAAAAATCATAGCAGATTCTCTCCTACATGGAGAATATACCTACTAATAGTAGCAGAAGGCTTTCGCTTCTACGTTACTCCAACCTACTCACCTTAATCTTTAAACCTTTCAATGTGCCTGACATAATAGGAATGCATCATAGACCTTGTGAACATCATCGTTGAGGCTACCCTGAACACCATGAAGCATGAGAAGATTTATGGGAAATGGGTTCACTTACACAATCCGAGAGGCGAAGGGAAAGGTATAATGTGATTGGCAAAACTCCTGAGTTTGGGATTCATACAAGTAGTGAGCAACTGATACCTTAGTAGCTATTTTCCAAAGTGGGATCTCAAGGCTCACAACCCCAATGGCGTACATGGTTATGACAAACATTCAATGGTCTGATGTGTTATGGAAAGATTGAGTAAAGGAGCAGCCTATAGAAGATTAAGCAAGGGAGCAGCCTATGGGAAGATAGAGCAAGGGAGCAGGGTCGAGTTCTCTAACAAACATTCAATGGTCTACATGATTATTCATATTTGGCATACATCTCTTCATATCCAAAAGACGCATGCCATGATGGAAATTTTATCAAGGCAACCTTATGATCCAATTATCAAAATTGTACAATACATGTCACGATCTATTACTTCGGTCACAACCCCAATACAAGCAAAAAGAAGGAAACCATGTAGATCAAAGAAGTCCTAGCGATAACGGAAGGAAATGAAGAAATATGTGCAAAATATGGATAAATCACCTCCGACTGTGGAAAGATACGATCTTAAATTGTTTTACCTTAAATCAGTTGCTTGCTTTAACCATGGGAAAAGTTTCAACTATTGGATTTATAATGATCGTCATCAAACTCATCGATACACTGTAAATGAGGCCCTAGGTCGGAAGAGAAAGTGTAAAGTATTGAACCTGGATGGTGAAAACTAATAATCAAGAATCAGGTCTTATTTCTTAGATTGCACTCCTTACGTTTTGTTATAAAATTGCTCTGTTCTCAAGGCCAATTTTTCAAAGTTGGGTCTCCATGTGACTTAGTAGTTAACTAATTTTATGATTTTTTGTATTAAAATACTTGCATTACCTTTATGACTAAAAAACAAAAGCCAAAGGAAATGGCTGACTAAGAACTTAACAAGAAAATTCATAGAAACTAATTAGTATTATTGAATTCTTGGCCACTCAAATATGTGATACCATTTTTTGAAAATTACCAACATTTTTATAACTATTTTTTTCTCTAAAATAACAAAACATGTTGAAATCAAATACAGTGTGAAAAAGAAGGTAAACTTCATGGATATTTTCACAGTCCATGTTCGCTCAGCCATACATCATCTAAAGTCCTAAGCTCTAAATAAATCTCCTTCCTGATTTAACCATATATCTATACATATATATAAAAAGACCCTTACTTTAAAAAAAAAGTAAAACTTTAAATTAAAAAAATGAACAAAACACTACCAAGAAAAAGAAAAAACAAATTCCGAAAGGGGAGGAACAAAACAAAACACAAACGAATGTACAACGCTACCCGAGGCAGCGGCGGCAACGGCGGTCGAGTCAGCGTTGATGAGATCTTCCAAACCGGGTTTTAATTCTCGGTTGCAGAACTCCTTGTACTCGCTTTTATCACCGCCCTTCTTCTTGACCTCGACCACCAGCAACGATGGCATTCACTCGAAGATTTCCACCTACAATGTCAGCGGCAGCCCTTTGCGTCCGCTGTGCAACCTCTCTAAACTAACCTTGCAATCCTTCCTCCTCACTGTGAAGCTCACGACCTAGGCAATCTCCTCCAACTTAGAAATAATCTTCGAAACCGAAGCCCTAGATATGAATCGGGATCCTTCCCCGTTGTTATTGAACAAAACCGACAAATCGAACCCTCTGGAAAACGAGATGATGTCGAACATGTTCAGGCTGGCAGGTGGAGGCAAGCCCTGAACGGGCTTTCTCTCGTGGAACTCAGAATCGTATAGTAATTCCTTGAATAGTTTCTCATCCTCGATGTAAAATTTAACATCCTTAAAGCCCTTTCTGAACTAGTGTGCCTCCATGATCTCGGGTATAGTAATTCGGGTTTCTGGGTTGGTGTCGAGCATTCGACCCAACAACTTAACCAATTCAGAGGAGAACCAGCGAGGGCAGCAAAACTCCCCCTTGTAGATTTTGCGGTACATGGCCATGAGATTGTGGTCGTGAAGGGGCAAATAGCCGGCCATTAGAACAAGGAGGATGACGCTGCAAGAACATATGTCAACCTGGGACGTGTCATAGCCCTTTCGAGTGAGGACCTCCGGGCGACATAAGCAGGGTCCCAATGTGGAAAAGGCCGTCTTGTTAGATCTGATCGAACACCGCGCTCAGCCGAAAATTCGAGACCTTGAGATCGCCTGATTCGTCCAGCAAAAGGTTTTCCGGCTTCAGATCGCGGTGGTAAACCACCCGAGCATGGCAGAATCCGACGACGGAGATCAGCTACTGGAAGTACTTTCTGGCAACGTCCTCTTTCAATCACCCCTTGGCCACTTTCTTGAAGAGCTCCCCACTGCGGATGTACTCCATGATGAAGAAGATCTTGGTCTTTGTCGCCATCACCGCGAAAAGCTGAACGATGTTGGGGTGGCAGACATGGCACAAGATGGCAATCTTTCTCTTGATGTGCCCTATTTTCCAGCCTTTCATTATCTTCTCCTTGTCCAGGACCTTTCTCGCCACGTTCTCGTCCGACTTCACGTTCTTCGCGTGGTACACCTTCGTGAATGTTCCATGACCTAAGAGCTTCCCCACATCGTACTGCCCCATCGGTAGGCCGGCCGTCTCCTTATTCCTCTTCCTCCTGCCAGCCTTTGGAGTCACCGCAGTCGCCATTCGCACAAATCCTCCACTTTATTTTTCCTGATCTTATTGTACAGGGTGAATTCTCAGTTGCTTATTTCTTCGCCATTACAGAGAGCTGGAGAGATGATAAAAAGAGAAGGAAAGACAGAACAGAGGTGGGAGGAGAGAGAATAGCGGTTGTTACGGAGAAATGGAACGAGGCAATTTTGCGAGAAGGAAACGAACCGGGGAAAGTATGTAGATCCAGAGGAGGGAGTTGTAATTTTTTTTATTTTTTGTGTAACTAGTTTGTGCCACGGATATTTAATTTTAAAAAGCAATCTATAAAAGAAAGGAAATTTGACAACAGAGAAGTTTGAATTTTTTTTTTTAACAAAAACACATAATAGTTATAAAAAAAAGTAAAAATTTTCACTTAAATGGTTAATTAAATGGGCAATCTGTATTCAGAAATCTATACATTATTTAGACTTTATTTTTTCAATCTTAATAACTTTAAATCTTATAATCAATAATTTAAACCTTGAATCATATATATATATATATATATATATATATATATATATATATATATATATATATATAATATATATATATATATATATATTTCTTTCTGTCTGCCTCAAATTTTAAAAAAAAAAAAAACCTTTTTTGTTAAAACTATATCAAATTGATCATTTCCTTTTTTTCTTAATGAAGTAATTGAGTTGATAACTTTCTTTTTTATAGAAATTGAGTTGAGAACTATAAGAAAAGAAGTACATATTGATTTTAGAAACACAAAATCATAATATGAGTGAAAACAATCTAAATTCCCCACCTTATAAAAAAACTAATAATAATAATAATTCTATTTTTTCCCTCTAGTGCTTTTACTTTGGGTGTCTCCTCTGATTATTTTCACCGTTATGTGTATACAAATTGTGTAGTCTTCACTACATAATTTGTATATGCAAATTATGTGGTCTTTCAACAAACAAAAAAAAAAAGTTATGCAGTCCTCGCATCCTTTTTTAATTGTCGTGCTACTGTAATATCCCACCAATCTCATACTCATGTCTTCTCCTATTTTTAAAATATCAATATCTCGTCCCTTAATTTGTTTCTTTAAAAGATTACAAGTTGTATGAGAAGGAGGACGAACTAAATTACATAAAAAAAAAAACTTGTGAGTACAACAAAAAAAATGGAACCCTATAATTATTTACTTGTACTTCCTGCATCCACCACAAAAGAAGTAGGGAGAGATTAAAAGCAAAGAACAACTCATTAAATAATTAGAAGAAGTGATGGATACTAAAGATTATGCTTATTCTACTGATAATAGTATTATGAACACCATACATACTTGATCCAAAATATTACACCTCATAGAAAGATATTAAAACTTGTTTAAAATATAATATGAATGTAGGGTAGAGAAATAAAGAATGAAATTAATTTTGCTAAAATTTTAAAGAGGATAATATCATAAGAAAAGGGGTGGAGGAGGCAATCATAACAACAATCACATGTTCTTTACTGTAAGAATCAAAATCTACAATGTATTACCAAAATATTAACTGTTGAGTTCGTGAGTATACAACCACAAAAGGGGGGTGAATTGTGGTGTCTGATTTTCGCGTTGTAAATAACAAACATCCTAGTAGAGGTTGTTCTCAAATGACAAACACCCTGATAGCTTGTTTGCACGAGGTGTTCTCAATTATTGCAGATGCGAAAATCACCAAGATAAATGCGGAAAATAAAGCACACACAATTTTTACGTGGAAAACACCTCTAGCCCAACTGAGGTGTGAAAAACCACGACCTACCTCGTGTAGGATTTAACCACTTTCACTAACGGGCTTCACACGTTACAAATGTAACACACCTTATTACAACTTGCAACCACGTAACCTTCTTCCCAAAGACAGGTTACACCACGTCCAACCTTCGCAAGATTAGACACGTCCAAGTCCACACGACTAGGACACACTCACTCACTTTTCTGATTCAAGATCAGGGTTACAAACACCTTACAGGGGGTGCTTCTTACTAAGCAGATGTAAGGTACAATGAAGATCCTATTATGCCAATGGTTTGAAAACTCAAAATCAAACACAGCTTGTCACGGTTTGCTTTTCAGAATGAAGCTCAAGAATCTTTGAGTGTAGACCGTGTTTTCTGATTTTTCCTGAATTTTTCAAAAAGCTGTGTTTAAGCAAATTCAACCTGAGTTTTCTATCTGCTCTTTTCTCGTGTGTTGTGTGTCTACTGGGAGAGAAAAAGCTGAGGTTTTTAAACACAAAAACCAACGGTCATAAGCCACAGAATCAGCTAAGTATAGAAAACGATTTTCAATTAGGAAATGTTCTCCTACGGCTAGTGATAAAATTTTGCCAAAATATAAGGGATTTGATATCTTAAAAGATAACCCTTATCTTCCCATAACCGTGAGGTGGATTCAAAAAAGCAACCAGAAATTTTCAGCTTTTGAAACTTTACCATATCCGAAAATATGGTCAAAGGAAATCTTTAAGTTTTGGCAAATCTCCCAAAACTTATTTTCGAAAATCTCCCATAATATTTTCAAGAAATATCCTTTCCAGAGAAATAGCAGTTTTGAAATTCAAGGAAAGTAATCTGGAGATCTTGGCCAACTAAAATAAATTTTCAAAGATAAGCGGGTATGACCACTGCAGTTCAGAAACACCCTAGGCACCCTGTTTGCAGGGTTGTTCGCAACTGGTGTTCTGAAGCACTTAGCTCAAATACCGATTCAAGAGGTGTTTAAAATGATGTTTTCAATATTGGCATATTAACAAGAGTCTAAATAAATAAAACCTATATACCCGAGACTTCTTGTTTTGAATGTCATCTTGTCCAAGATTTATGGTGCTGCTGTGAACACCAAGGCCACCTTGTTTGCTGGGGTTGTTCTTCCCATTGCTAGAGTTCAGGAACATGCCTTACAATCAACTGTCGAGATGGTGTTCTTGACTTAATATAGAATCACCAAGTAAAACCTGTTTTGAAGACTTGTTCTCACATGTAGCAAACCAGTTAGTATAATAAAGAACACAAACACCAGTTAGGCCTGTTTGGAGACCGTGTTTGGAGCAACACTACTAGGACAAATTTTTACACTTGGATTTGTTATCATCAAAACTAAATATAATAACTCAACAAATTCCCCCTTTTTGATGATGACAAACCAGGTGACCATATTGACAAAAAAAAAAAAAAATTGAATGCTGATAGGGATCCACGTAAGTCAAGGTCCACTTAAGTCAATGCTAGGTTCATTCGTCATACACTCTTCTTCCCCCTTTTGGCATCATTAAAAAGCATAAACAACATTATGAATGCAAGAAAAGAAGTATGTAGCAGAAGGGGCAAGAAGCATTAATAATGAGATATTGCATTAAAAAATATAATGCCAAAAACGAAATTAAGAAAGGAGGAGACTAGAGAGCAGCCTATACAATCAGGGAGCAGGGGGTGGTTTCGTTTGCAGAGGAGGGATGCTGGGGGCAAGAGTGGAGAGAAGTGCAAGGAGATCTTCATGGCGTTTGGCCGACAGAGCTCGTTCCTCAGCAAGAGTAGCCTTGACAGCTGAGAGCTCATCCTTGAGGCGAGCATTGTCCTCAAGAACAGCCTCAACCTTGACGGAAGGTTGCCCAGAAACAGGTGGTCGAGGTGGTCGACGTCCCTGTTTGGAAACTGACCCTTCGCCAACCTCATAGCCACACCCTAGGAGAGTGTCAATCCCAATCTCATCAATGATTTGGGCCGCCACTCTTCGTGTGAGCACTATCCCAAAGTGCTCAAGCACCCTTGTCAACAGAAACCCATAGCCAAGATCATGTGCCCGGGTGGTGTTCGCAATTCGCTCTATGTGGCGAATCATGATTGCAGGGAGGTTTACTGGTTCCTCCCGATCCAGTAGGTCCACCAGACATTGATCGAAGGTATCTGCTGAGTTTCACCCTTGACCTCGCGGTATTATGTTCTTGATAGTGAACATAAACAGTAGTTGGTGCAGGGAGGTCATTTTACCCTTCTTAACCGAAAGGGGTGTTCTCAGGCCCTGTTTTTGACTAAAGCGTTTGGACACCTCTAAGAGCCTGGCTGTTTCCAGGGCAGTTTTGTCTTCCCTCATATACACAGCAAATCCACGAGAGGGGATGCCCAGAATATCACTTAGGGTTGGCTTCATCAAAGGAGAAATGACACTCATTGACAGCACTTGTCACTACCCCATTTGTGACAGAGCAGTTGGCATAGAATTCAGCCAACTCGGGCACAGAACACCCTTGCTGGGTGTTTGCAAACAACTCAAGCCAGCCTTGGGCTCGAAGCTTGGTCAAGAACACCCCCAGACCCTATTCCTCGAAAAAGCTTACATTCACTACCTTCCCCCCTGACGACATTGCGCTTCAGCAATGCGCATGTTTGTCAGACATAGGAGAGGGAGTGAACTGCTTTGGGCGTTTAAGGACAGGAACAGAGGTGGTAGTTTCTGGTAGGGGGGCTGTTCTGAGCTTTCGCTTGAGGGGTGTTTTGGCAGGAGAGGGCTTCACAGCAGGTTTATTGGTTGGTTTTGGAGGAGATTGTTCTTCAGAGGACTCGGAAAACACCGGTGTCCCCTGTTTGAAGGTGGTGTTCTCAGAGTCAGAACTCGAGAACCCTTCAGAAGAAGAAGAAATCTCCTCGATGATAGGAGCAGAGGGTTTGGAGGGACGATGAGAGGATTGAAACGCTAGCCTTGCAGATTTTCGAGAGGGCTTAGAGGATTGAGGAGTTTGAGAGGGTTGAGACCTTGGTTGTGGCCTTGTTCTTGGCGTTCTGCTACGCCTAGCCACGATTTTCACCCTCTTCCTTTTCTCTCCAGTTTGAAAGACTGGAGGGGAGATTTCAGCCTCAGGGAGAGAATTCTTCTCTAGACTCTCCTCTGACGACTCATTCGACTTCCCTTGGAAGTCGACATGCAGATCCTCCACAAACACACCTTCGACAGAGGCAGCCCCTGTTTCTGTCGCGGTGTCAGAGAACAACCCAGAAGAACAGGGCTCAAAATTAAACCCTTCAGGGGTTTCCAAGAATTGTTCTTGAGACCCCGACTTTGTTCCCTCTGATTCAACTGAAATGGGACAAGCAATTGCCCCTACGAGGAACACCAATTCCCTTCGACATTCAAAGGGAATATCATCCATCCCCATTCCCACTGATTTTAGGGACAAGCTTTTCAGGAATTTGAAAGGCTTGTACGAGATTGGGCGAGAAGGAGCAGGGATTGAGGAAGCAAGAACGAGGGCTTTCGAGTGAGAGGTGTTGTTGGAAGCCATTGTTTGCTAGAGGAGAGAGATTAGGGTTTAGAGGGTTTTGCTAGGGTTTGAAAGCAAGAACAGAGAGAGAGAGAGAGAGAGAGAGAGAGAGAGAGAGAGCAAGACGGGGAAAACAGACACACGCAAAGGGGGTTTTTAAACTCCCTACCCGTTATGAAGGGCCACCTAGGAAACACCTAGAATTTAAGCAGGCAGCATACATTAATGACAATCAAGGCATACCTGTTCGAGCCATCTGTTCTTGAACATGCTTCTCTCATTCCAAGGTCTGTCATGAATACTCTTTCTCCATCTCCCAAGGCAGCAGTCTTCATAAATAATCATAATAGCACACAAGACTACACATATTTGTTAAGCATAGACCACTGTTTTGATAGCAATAATTGCAAACAAGTGGATAGAACAGGTATTATAGGGTGTTTTGTCAGCTTGATCTAACTCTGAGAACAGGTGTTCTCAGGGTGTTTTCACCAACCCCAATTCCAGTCTGTTTCTCTCAAATTGGTCTCTAGCTAGTGCCTTAGTGAATATATCAGCAATTTGATTTTCCGTTGAGCAAAAATTCATAGAGATTAAACCCTTTTCAACATTATCTCTCAAGAAATGATGTCGAATGTCAATATGCTTTGTTCTTTTATGTTGACATGGATTTTTGGCAATATTAATTGCACTTGTGTTATCACAAAAAATAGGAATGCATCCAATGTCAACACAAAAGTCCTTAAGCTGTTGCCTTATCCACAACAGTTAAGCACAACATGAAGCTGCTGCAACATATTCAGCTTCTGCTGTGGACATGGCAACTGAATGTTGCTTCTTGGTAGCCCAAGATACCAAACAAGGTCCAAGAAAGTGAGCCATACCTGAGGTACTCTTTCTATCAACTAGGAATCCAGCATAGTCAGCGTCAGCATATCCAACAAGATCAAAATTGCAACCTTTAGGATACCGTAAAGCTAAATTGGGTGTATGTTTCAAATACCTTAGTATCCGTTTAACAGCCTTAAGATGAGTTTCCTTAGAGTTAGCCTGAAAACGGGCACATAAACCAACACTAAAAACAATATCAGGTCTACTAGCGGTTAGGTATAAGAGTGACCCAATCATACCCCTATAGAGTTTCTCCTCAACTGAGGGACTCCCATCATCCATAACCAACTTGGTTGAAGGAGAAATAGGAGTGTCTATGGGTTTGGCTGACTCCATCCCAAAACGCTTAAGTAACTCCTTGATATACTTTTGCTGATGGATCATGGTGCCGTTTGGAGTTTGCTTGATTTGTAAGCCTAAGAAAAAATTAAGCTCACCCATCATGCTCATCTCAAACTCACTCCTCATCATATTTGAAAATTCATTGCATAAATCATGATGAGTTGCACCAAATATAATATCATCAACATATATTTGGACAATCAAAAAATGTTCCCCCTTAGATTTTAGAAACAAGGTATTGTCTACCTTGCCTCTTCTAAAATCATTTTCAAGTAAAAAACTTGACAACCGTTCATACCAAGCTCTTGGAGCTTGTTTTAAACCATAAAGTGCCTTGTCAAGTTTAAAAACATGATTTGGAAAATCACCATTTTCAAAACCAGGGGGTTGTTTGACATACACCTCTTCTTTAAGGTATCCGTTTAGGAATGCACTTTTAACATCCATTTGATATAGCTTGATTTCCATATGAGCTGCAAAGGCTATTAAGATTCGAATAGCCTCAATTCTAGCAACTGGTGCAAAGGTTTCTTCATAGTCGATCCCTTCTTCTTGATTGTATCCTTGTACAACCAGCCGTGCCTTGTTCCTAGTGACTGTTCCTGACTCATCCAGTTTGTTTCGGAACACCCACTTGGTTCCAATGATTGTTCTCTCTGCAGGTTTAGGTACAAGGTGCCATACTTTGTTTCTCTCAAATTGATGAAGCTCTTCTTGCATAGCCGTGATCCAATCTGAATCTGCAAGAGCTTCATTCACACTTTTTGGCTCAATGTTAGAAAGAAAAACATAGAAAGCACAAAAATTCTTTAGCTTAGATCTAGTTTGCACTCCATTATTAATATCTGACAAGATTTGATCAAGAGGGTGCGAACTATGGTGCTTCCATGGTCGTGGGGTAAGAGGATCCACAGACCCATGCTCTACTCTAGTCGTAACATAATGCTTACGATCATCTCCCGAGCCTGTTTCTGCACATGTTTGTAAGTCTATTCCTGAAGAACACGGTTCCGAACAGGGTTCAGCGGTGTTTTCCCTTGTTTGGTGTTCACCTTGCCTGCTGTTCTGAGGAACACCTTCAGGAGTTGTTTTCTCCATGGTGTTCTTACCTCGTTTATCTTGGAGCAACACTTCTTTTCGAACAAGACCTAATTCAAGTTCATCTTCCTGTGCATCATTCTCACTCAACACGTTAGATTCATTAAAAAGCACATGCACACTTTCCTCAACACACAAGGTTCTTTTGTTAAAGACTTTGTATGCCTTGCTATGAGAAGAATAGCCAAGGAATATTGCCTCATCACTCCTAGGGTCAAACTTTTCTAAGGCATCCTTCCCATTATTATGCACAAAACACCTACAACCAAATGTCCTTAGGTGCGTAATATTGGGTTTTCTGCCTTTGAAAAGTTCATAAGGAGTTTTATTCAACATGGGACTGATCATGCATCTATTTATAATGTAACATGAGGTGTTCAATGCTTCTACCCAAAAATACCTAGGAAGACCACTAGCAATAAGCATTGTTCTGGTCATGTCTTCCAGGGTGCGATTTTTGCGCTCAACCACCCCATTTTGTTGGGGTGTTCTTGGAGCTGAGAAATTATGATTAACACCATGTTCATTACAATAGTTGATAAAATTTGCATTTTCAAACTCAGTTTCATGATCAGATCTCAAGCTAATTAAAGAGTGTCCTACTCTCTTTTCAACCTTTTTGAGAAAGGCAATAAAATTCTCAAAGGTTTCATCTTTGGATGCCAAAAACAAGGTCCAAGTAAATCGAGAGTAATCATCCACTACAACAAGCACATACTTTTTCCCCCCTCTACTGGTTACCCTCATGGGACCACACAAATCAATGTGTAACAATTCTAGAGGTCGAGTAGTACTTACACATTTTTTCGATTTAAAAGAAGATCTGACTTGTTTGCCTTTTGCACAAGCTTCACATACCTTGTCATCATTAAACTTGATGAAAGGTAGTCCAACAACCAAATCTTTGGAAACAAGTTTGTTTAACAAAGATAGGCTTGTATGACCTAGTCTCTTGTGCCATAGCATTATATCATCATTTAATGCATTTAAACAAGTCAGATTATTTTGGGGAAGAGTGGAAATACAGACTTTATAAACATTTTGACATCGCTTCCCCCTCAACACAACATCTCCTGTGTCGTCATTCACAACCAAGCAACGTGTTCGTGAGAACACCACTAGGTTGTTCTTGTCACACAGTTGGGACACACTTAGCAAATTGTGCTTTAACCCATCAACCAAGTGCACATTGTCAATTGAGTGGGAGAGAGTTTTATGATGAACCTCTATTTTGTACTATTTTTAGCGCCTATTTGACCCATTTCCTCCCCCGTTTTCACGTTTAATTGTGTTAAGGAAGGGTCAAATCGGCCTCCTTTTGCATACTTTTAACTCATATAACATCTTTCGATATTTTCAGGAACTCTATTGAAGAAACAGAAAGATGAACAGCATTTAGCAGAAAGGAGTGCCAAGAAGGCGAGAAAAGCTACGAAAAAGCGTCGCACGGAAGCCCCGGAGAATCGGACACACGCGACAAGGAAAAACCGCGACGACCCGACAAACCCGAACCGGCGCCACGTGGCATGGCCTAGCCGTGCCACGCGGCACGACCGTGCCACATGGCACGGTGTGGCCATGCCACTTGGCACGACCGTGCCACATGGCACGACCTGGCCGTGCTGTGTGGCATGGTTGTCTTTTTTTCGCCGGGTCCCGCGTTTTCGTCCGGCAGAAATTTGGCACGGGGCCCCCTTGCCGTCTGGCACGATCGTGCCACTTTAGTTGTCGCTGTTTTATCGTGTTTTGGGATTGTAATTCCGGGTTTATTCATTCTACCTTTTCTTCTCTCTCGTTTTAGGCGATTTCTAGGACTCTTAGGTTTTGCTTATTGTGCTATTGAATTCAAGCTTTGGATCAAAATTTGTTGACGCTTTCGATTGAATATTGTTGCAGATTGTTCAGGGTACACCTTTCTACCCCTTTTTTTCGTTTTAGTTCAAGTTCTATATTCCTTGACATGTTATTGTTCTTGATTGAGATGTTGTTTGAAAACATGTTTAGCGGCTAAATTCCTTAATCTTGGATTGGGCGTAGCCCCTGTGATGTAAATTGGATTGTTAATTCTAGGTTTTTGTGAATTACGCCAGAGTATAATTGAACTCTCACTTAGCATGCCAGGTGTTCGATGAATTGCCTGAGAGGGTTTCATTCATGTTCTTAATTAGAGTTTAGGAGACTAACGAAAGTTAGGTCCTTTACTTAGAGTAGCTTTGTGAGCAATTGAATTACTTGACACGAAAGTAGTTGGGGGTGCAATTGGGAATTTAAATTACATGATCTTGTGGTCTTGTTATTCTAGTTTCACGAAAGTCGACAACTAGGTTAGTCTGATCAGTCTAATGACCTTCGAAAGTAGGCATAGATGCTTTAAACCGGTAATAATTCCATTTCAATTATCTTACAGGCAGATTCACACGACCTAGTGTATTTTCCAATGAACGTCATAGTGCGGTGAACCCCAATCCAGGATTTTCTTCTCATTATTGTCTTAGACCAAATAGAGTTAGAATTAGTTAAACCAACTTCACTCGACAACTGCCTAGCTTGAGTTAGTCCAATTAGTTCTAGTAGTTGAAACCAAGTTCCCTGTGGATTCGACCCGTACTTGCCGGTTGCTAGCTACAGCTACGCCGTGCACTTGCGGTTAAGTAAAACTGCTAACATTTTACCAATATTACCTATACCGACAATTGTCCCAGACTTGCCGTTTCCAAATGCTACACTCCCACCATTCAAAGCTGTAAGTGAGAGAAAATTTGATCTTTCTCCAGTCATGTGCCGCGAACACCCACTATCAACATACCACAGCTGCCTGTTTTCAAGGTTGTTTTCTGATCTGTTTGACAGGGTGTTTCTTACCCTGTTTGCTGGGTTGTTTGTGGGATTGTTCTCTCTCACTTCAGCCTGCAAAACAAATCACGGGTTAGTTTTGGGAACCCAGATCCACTTGGGTCCCATTCCTTTAGACATGTAAAGCTCATCTTTTCTAATCCAGATTTGTTTCACATACCTTTCATTCTTTTCATTGGCATGTTTTCTTAAAGGACAAGAATATCGATAGTGACCAGTTTTACCACAATGAAGGCAAACAATGTTTTTAGGTAATCCCACATACTTTCTATGAATTGGGTAAACTGTTCGTTTAGGCTTATACCCAAGTCCCTTTTTGTTTCGACTGTGGTGAGTGTTTAACCAAGCAAGGGCCTGTGAAGATTTGTTCCAGCGTTTGTTTGTGCTAAGCTCGGTTTCCAGTTTTTCTTTATTAGCATGCAAACCCTTGTTCTCTTTGAGCAGGGACTCAACCATTCCTTCCACCTCAAAGAGTTTTTCCTCTATTCGAGAGTAATCTCCTTCTTTTATAAAGAGGTTTTCTTTGAGTATATTAACATTTTCATGTAAACCGAGTTTTTCATTTTTAAGAATTTCATTTTCAAGCTCTAGGTCACGAACTTCTCTTTTTAGATCAGCACATGTGTCTATCAAATTATATAGAAGTTCTTCTAAAGTGGCTTTGTTAAGACCATGTACCTTGTTCTTGAGATCTGAGAAGCTGATTGTTGATTCATCATCTGAATCTGAATCACTTTGTGCCATAAGTGCTACGACTCCTTCTTCAGCTTCAGATTCTCCTTCATCCTCAGAGGAATCTCCCCAAGCAGCCAGCATAGCTTTCGAGAATCGCTTGCCCAAATTGTTTACAGGGTGTTTTCGACCCTGTTTTCGAGGGTGTTCGGGCGTCTGATCTTCTCGAAGCAGAGGGCAATTCTTGACTAAGTGATCTGGTTTGCCGCACTTGAAACACCCTGTGAGCTGTTCTTTGGAGGTGTTTCTGGACTTGCTGAAGTCTTTTCTTTTATTGTTTTCCTTGACCTTTTTGAAGAATTTCTTGAATTTTCTAGACATTAGGGCCATTTCTTCATCTTCAAGGTCAGAGTCAGTGTCCTCATGTGCTTTCAAGGCAAGCCCACGATCCTTCTTTTGCTCCTCTCTTTGCTGTGAGTTCTTTCGGAGTTCATAGGTCTGGAGATTACCAATCAACTCGTCGAGGGTGATCTTGTTCATGTCTTTAGCCTCTTGGATGGCTGTTACTTTGGCCTCCCACGTGCGAGGTAAAATTCTGAGGATTTTCCTCACCAACTCTTCAGTGGTGAAAGATCTTCTCAGGGATTTTAACTCGTTCGTGATGTGGGTGAACCGTGTATACATGTCCATCACAGTTTCATGATCACCCATATCAAACAACTCATATTGTCGCATAAGTAGCTCAATTCTAGATTGTTTAACTTGACTCGTACCTTTATGAGCAACTTGCAGAGCATTCCAGATAGCTTTGGCTGATTCACACTCAGAGATGCGAGTGTATTCATCGGGTCCTAGGCCAAAATATAGAAGCTTTTTGGCCTTGGCATTTTTCTCCATTTTCTTGTAGTCCTCGGCATCAAACTCTATGGATTCCTTGGGAACCTTCTTACCATCTTCAAGCACCTTGGTGGGAACAAGGGGCCCGTTCTTGATGAGCATCCATAATTCATAATCTTCTGCCTGAATATAGTTCTCCATCCTATTCTTCCACCAACTATAATGTTGGCCGTTGAAATAGGGTGGACGAGTAATGGATTGCCCTTCAAGAATTCCTTGTGGGGTACTCATCTTCAGAATCTCTCAAGGTGTTAACCTTTTGTAAGAGAACCCGCTCTGATACCACTTGTTGAGTTCGTGAGTATACAACCACAAGAGGGGGGTGAATTGTGGTGTCTGATTTTCGCGTTATAAATAACAAACACCCTAGTAGAGGTTGTTCTCAAATGACAAACACCCTGATAGCTTGTTTGCACGGGGTGTTCTCAATTATTGCAGATGCGAAAATCACCAAGATAAATGCGGAAAATAAAGCACACACAATTTTTACGTGGAAAACACCTCTAGCCCAACTGAGGTGTGAAAAACCACGACCTACCTCGTGTAGGATTTAACCACTTTCACTAACGGGCTTCACACGTTACAAATGTAACACACCTTGTTACAACTTGCAACTACGTAACCTTCTTCCCAAAGACAGGTTACACCACGTCCAACCTTCGCAAGATTAGACACATCCAAGTCCACACGACTAGGACACACTCACTCACTTTTCTGATTCAAGATCAGGGTTACAAACACCTTACAGGGGGTGCTTCTTACTAAGCAGATGTAAGGTACAATGAAGATCCTATTATGCCAATGGTTTGAAAACTCAAAATCAAACACAGCTTGTCACGGTTTGCTTTTCAGAATGAAGCTCAAGAATCTTTAAGTGTAGACCGTGTTTTCTGATTTTTCCTGAATTTTTCAAAAAGCTGTGTTTAAGCAAATTCAACCTGAGTTTTCTATCTGCTCTTTTCTTGTGTGTTGTGTGTCTACTGGAAGAGAAAAAGCTGAGGTTTTTAAACACAAAAACCAACGGTCATAAGCCACAGAATCAGCTAAGTATAGAAAACGATTTTCAATTAGGAAATGTTCTCCTATGGCTAGTGATAAAATTTTGCCAAAATATAAGGGATTTGATATCTTAAAAGATAACCCTTATCTTCCCATAGCCGTGAGGTGGATTCAAAAAAGCAACCAGAAATTTTCAGCTTTTGAAACTTTACCATATCCGAAAATATGGTCAAAGGAAATCTTAAAGTTTTAGCAAATCTCCAAAAACTTATTTTCGAAAATCTCGCATAATATTTTCAAGAAATATCCTTTCCAGAGAAATAGCAGTTTTGAAATTCAAGGAAAGTAATCTGGAGATCTTGGCCAACTAAAATAAATTTTCAAAGATAACCGGGTATGGCCACTGCAGTTCAGAAACACCCTAGGCACCCTGTTTGCAGGGTTGTTCGCAACTGGTGTTCTGAAGCACTTAGCGCAAATACCGATTCAAGAGGTGTTTAAAATGATGTTTTCAATATTGGCATATTAACAAGAGTCTAATTAAATAAAACCTATATACCCAAGACTTCTTGTTTTGAAT
>JAKOGI010001009.1:147500-172500 GCA_029747015.1 Carnegiea gigantea | reverse complement strand
TATTTTTGATGGGGAATTGGATAGGTTAGAATACAGTACAATTTTTTTAATGAAGTATAATTTATCAATTATTTAATAAATTTTAGTCCATCCTTTCATTTGTAATGGCATTTTCTTAAGATTTCAGATGAAAAACTTCTTTCCCTATTTTCTAATTTTAAGGAGAAATTTAACATTTTTAAGTTTTTAAAATTTAATAAATATATGAAATTTAACCTCTGGTATTCTTTTTCCATTATAAACAAGTTAATTGCAAAAAAATTATTGTCTAATTTCAAATAAGAATTTGGTATTTCAAGCACAATTAAAATTGAAGTTATTATTCTAAAGTTTTCACTTTGGTATTTTTAGTTCTTTTCTAGTTTGAAGTAAAAGCTTTTAATTGCAACTTTGTAATTTTATTTTCCTCATTATTTGTTTATTTGCTGTTGTCCTTATTTCATGGAAATATCATTTAACTTACTTTATGTTAAAATAGAGAGAGATGTCAAAATCTTATTATCAAATTTTAAAAAAAATTAGACCATAAAATCTCTATTTATACTATATAGTATTCCTTTAAGGTGAACTGAAGTAATTGGAAAGCACCTTGTTTGGACTTCTTGAATCGTAATTCAAAATCTATCCTTGGACACAAGAAATTTAACTGAAGATACATTGTAAGGAGAAGTTGCGAACTCTCTTCCTTCTATTGACCTCTCTCCTAGCTCCTAGAAAATCCACTTCCACAAGAAAGGCTACCAACGCCACGTCTGGCTGCCGGTAAGGGTTCTCTGAGTCGTTGTCGATAAGCCCTTTTATTTGGCCTATCAATTTTTGATGTTATTTCCCTTCTTCTTCATGTTTCATATAGTTAGTGTTTACTTCTCTATGTTCTCAATTCCTTGGGCTTCCATCCTTCTTGTCTAAGTTCCATTCATAGCTTTTCTTTTTACTTTAATTTGGCGATTGCAACCCCTAATTGAAAGAACCTAGTGGTGAATTCACTAGTTTTGGTTGATCCATCGAAAATTACACTGCCAATTTTTTCCAGATCCATTTTCCATGGTTGGTTCATCGGAAATATTTTTCACCGGCCTTTCTGAAGACCAAATCAGAGAGCTATTTGATAAGGATATCAGAAATGCTATCATGTAGATGGACTCTCTCCAGAAGGCATCGCTAAAGTCTCAACCATTGAAAGAAGAAGGAAACAAATTCTTTAGGACAAAGGACTACAGAAAAGCCCTAAACAGGTATGAAAAATGAATCCAATATTTGTGTGTGGCTACTTCTGAGAATGAAAATGATGTAATCGTGATGGAGGAGCATGGAATTGCAATTAATTTAAACATAGCTGCTTGTTGTTTAAAATTGAAGGCATTTAAGTTAGCTAAACGCCAATGTCATGTGGTTATAAATCTCGACTTGCTTAATGTTAAAGCTCATTTCCAAAGAGCACTAGCTATGTTGAACTTGGGATTAAAAGAAGATGCTCGTCAAGACCTTCTTGTACTTGTTACATTTGATCTAGATAATGAAGAAATAAGGAACCAAGAAGGGTGGAGGAGATGTGTAATTCATCTAGTGGGAAAGAGCCTGTACTTATTAACCCCACCAAAGGTTCCTCCACAACAGTTGATCAGGCTACCTTTGACCCTCCAAAACTCTATGCTTTACCTGAGCATGCCACAACTTCCAATAAAAGTGTTAGGCTTAAACCTGGCAAAACTTTTGAGAGTGTTATAAAGGTACTAAATTATAATGAGAAAGGGATGTCTATGAATGTACAAAAAGGTGAGATGGAAGCATGAGATTTTGCATAGTCAAGCATGATTTTGGATACTAAAAGTTATGTGGGGGACATTAGTTTATCACAAGTTGAAGATACTGTGTCATGCATAAAAGGAGATATCACAAGTAGTAGTTTTAGTATGGAAGCAGAAGAAATTAAGCAGTTAAAGGAATTGAGTACGGGAAGTCAATGTTAACTGATATGGCATCTGTGAAGGTTCATGACTACCCAATGCTTTGGGCATCCTTTTTGACTGGTTGAGGTCAGAGATTTTATGTACAAACCTTTGGGAAGAACCACATGAAGGTGTTCATGAAAACTAGCCCACCTATCATAGGCGACTTCCCAAAGGATTACATAAGGGAACAATATCAAATTCTGCGATAAACACACGATGCCATACATGCTGATTCACATTCATCATAGTGACAACTAGAATTACCTAAGCAACATCATGTGTGATGTTAACCAAAAGCATCATAGAGCCAATACCTTCAATTCTCAGCTCAACAACATGCAAAACATAAGAGAGGGTAGCATCGTGGAAGGAGGAAATCTCGGACCTGACAAAAAGCGAGCATTAAGCAACCACCTTAAGAGTCAACCATTGTTGAAATTAAAATAAATATGAGTTTAAGTTATTTAACGCTAATGCTAATGCAATTCCTTGGCATAGGCCAAATACAATCACGAAAAACGAATCAAGCAATACAGATGTAATGGAGATAATCAACTTGATCAAAGCACTCCTACCAACAGTCAACGTGGCAAGAGGAAGGTTGAAGTATTCAGGTTGGAAGATACCCGGTTGATAATCAAAAAATGAATTACTTGTCAATGTAATGATAACGAGGGTCATAATAGAGTTTGTTTTAATGTTCCTATGTTCTCTAGGTCTTTAGTTGCAGGAATGGATGCAAAGTATATAACAAATCTTTTTATATCATCATCCTTGGTACTTTAATAAAATTTGCATTACCTTACAGATCAAAAAAAAAAGATCCAAGAAATTTTTCAATTTTTATTATAAAAAATTAATTCCTATTTTTATGGGCGTATTTCAATATGTCCAATATGTATGTTTTTTGGATATCATATAATGAACCTTATTTTGGGATGTTAGCTTTTATTGCCTGTTTCCTTAAAAAAAATTACTCTATTTTGTAATTTTCTTCATTCTGACCAAATAGCCAAACATAAAGCCCTACATCGTTAACCTAAAATGTTAAAACATAGACCTAAATTCTAAATCATATTCCACAAAGCTGAATCATAAGCCTTAATCATTTACGGCTCATGATTTAGGACCTAAGCTTAAGGTTTAAATATCAAGGTCTAGAGTTTATGGTGAATTTAGCACTTAGGATTTGGGGCTTTAGGTTTGGGATTTAAGAGGGTTCTTTGCACACTCAATCTCCAGCTCTAAATCATAATTCTGTTTCAACTCTTAAACCTTAAATGCTAATTTGGTTTCTTTTTTTAAGAACTCCCCAAAGAAAGAGAAAAAGTAATTTATAAATTGCTTAATAAAATGATTTAATATGATTTTCGAATGATTAAACATCAAAATTGTGAATGAAACTATTTAATATGATTGCTAACCTTAAATCCTAAACTCTTGAACTCCTCCTCCAGCCTAAGACCCTAAACCTTAGACCTTAAACCTTAAACCTTAAATGCCAAAATTCTCTTTTTTTGGGGTTTCCTTTGTTTAACAGGCCCTAATAAAAAGACAAAAAAATTATAATTGGTTAGTGAAACTATTTAGCATGAGTTTAGGATTAGGGTTTAGGGTCTAAGAGTTTTAAGTTTTAAGGGGTAGTCTAAACCTTGATATTTGAAGAGTTGAACAAATAATCCTAAACCCTAGACCCTAAACTTATTATATTAAAATTATCCAGGATTTCGTCATAGGTTATCCCAGATAAGAAAGTTGTATATATATTTTCAGGTTAATTTGTATAGATTATTTTATATGTTATAAGAAACATCGACCAAGATTTATAACTACTAACTGTAAATCCTAAACCTCGAATTTCTTCAAATTTTGGGTTAATAACCAAAACCTTAAACCTTGGACCCCATGTTTTTGTACCCTAAATGTGAAAATGCTAATATCTAAAATCTAAGCCCCAATAAGTTAAACTTAAACCATTCCACTATATTAAAATATCACATAAAAGTCAATTACTCAAGCGGTACTAGCACCCTATAGTAAAAAAACCTAAGTTTATGATTATGGTTTAGGGTTTAAGAGTTTAGGTTTTCAGCGTTTGAGGCGGTGTAAACCTTGATATTTGAAAACTTGAATAAAGAACCCTAAACCCTAAAGTTATTATGCTATGATTATCCTAAATTTTGTTATCAATTATCTAGGTGGTTTTATACACATTTTTGGGATAACATCTATGAATTGTTATACATACAAGTCATGTTAATAAGACATGTAACTACTAACCCTAAAACTAAATACTAAACCCTAGACGCTAAATTTCTTCAATTCTTGGGTTAATACTATAACCCTATCCTCTTATGCCACGAGCGTTAAAATAGTGATCTCTAAAATTTAAACCTCAAAAGTTAAACCCTGAACCATTCAAATACATTGAAATATCGCTTAAGATTCACTCAAGTGATACTAGAATCCCACGGTCAAAACCCTAAACCCTCGAGTTTAGGGTTAGGGTTTAGGGTTTTAAGGTTTAAGGTGTAGTGAATCTTGATATTTGAAGAGTTGAATAAAGAACCTTAAACCCTAAACCCTATGCTTTGGTGCCCTAAATGTTAAAAAGATGATCTTTGAAATGTAAACCACAAACCATTCAAATATATTGAAATATCACTTAAGTCATTTATGTGTCACTCAAGTGATATTAGAACCCATAGTCAACATCCTTAAAACAAAAGTTTAATATTAGGGTTTAGGGTTTTAGAGTTTAGGGTTTCAAGGTTTATGGTATAGTGTAAACCCTGATATTTGACGAGTTGAATAAAAAACACTAAGCACTAAACCCTAAACTGATTATACTATAAATATCCTGAATTTGGCCATAAGCTATGTTAGATAGTTACGTATACACTTCTGGGTTAACTTATATGAATCATTATATATTTTACAAGGGATGTTAACCAAAACTATAAGTACTAGGCTTAAACCCAAATAGTACAACCTACATCCTATAGCCAACATTTCTTGAACCCATGGGTTAACACCCTAAACCTTAAATCCTAAACCCTATACTTTTTTATCCTAAATGTTAAATGCTAATCTCTAAATCTAAATCTCAAAACTTGAACACTGAACTATTCAAATACATTAAAATACCACTTAAGAGTCTCAAGTGATACTAGAACCCCGCGATCAAGGACCTTAAACCCTAGACTCCAGGATTATAGTTTAGGGTTTAATAGTCTAGGGTTTTTGTATTTAATGTGCGGCATAAACTTTGATATTCAAAGAGTTGGCAAAAAAACCCTAAAACCTAAGCTTATTATCCTAAAGATCTTCAATAGGTCAACACAGGAAGTTATAAGTACATTTTTGGGTTAACATATATAAATTGTTATATATGAGTAATGTTAACCAAACCTCTAACTACTAACCCTAAACCTTAAATGCTAGACACTAAACCCTAAATCTTAGACATTAATATTTGAAGTGTCTAACAAAAAAAACTCTAAATTGTATATTAATTACCTAATTTTTCTTACATCACGTGTCATAATTTATGTATTACTAGTGTGACATTCTTTTATATCGTTATAGAAGTTTTGAGTCCTAATTACCTAATTTCATTTACTTTATTTTATCTCATCTTTTTTGTTTTAAAAACAAATCCCATATGACCACATACATATCCTAAAGATCTGCAAAGGTAGCCTATGTATCCGCATATGCATTTCTAGGCCAAGATGTATGAATTATTATATGTTTTATGAGCAAAGTCAACTTAAACTCTAAAATTGAACCCTAAAGCCGAAGCACTAAACGGTAAAGCCTAAACCCTTAACTCTACCCTAAGGTTTAAATCTTAAACCTTATACACTTGAACCTAAAACCTTGAATGCTAACCCCTAAAATGTGTACCACAAAAAGTTAGACCCTAAATCAATCAAATGTACTGAAATATCGCTTAAAAGTTACTCATTCAAGTGATGGTGGCACTGCACTATCAAAAACCCTAAATCCTAAAGTTGAAACTCCAAAAACTAAATAGTTTCACTCACTGTTGTGGTAATTAATTATTTAGAAATTATATTAAATAATTTTATAAAGTGACTTATAAATTATTTTTTTCTCTTTTTTTTGGGGAATTCTCTAAAGAAAGAGACCAAAAGATGATAAGTATAGCATTAAAGGTTTAGGATTTAGGTTGTTGAATTAAAACACATATGATGTTCTACAAGAATGCATTTGGGGAGGGGGCGGGGGGAATTGACTATGTATGTGAGAAATGCTTAAGTTGCATGGCTTTGTCTTTTGTGGTTTATACCTTAAGGTATACTGTTTAAGGCTTAAGATTTAACACTTAAGTTTTACGGTTTGGTATCAAAGTCAATAATTAAGGGTTTAGTGTTTAAAGGTTTAGGTTCTATAATTTAGTGTTCAACCTAGAATTATGTCATTGTATACCCTTTTATTCTCTATTATTTGCTCAAAATAAATTATTATTAGAATTTTAATATGTTTTATTTATTTTGTATAAATTAGAAAAAATTTGAATGTATGAATAAATTTGTTATCAAAAGAGATAGAAGAAAATGCTTTAGATTACGTGAGAAAAGAAAGGAAAAAAGAAACAAAGAAATCAGCCTATCCCAAGCATGCGCCAAGTACCCATGGCCAACCTAGCTCCCCTTTCCCTCACTTCATTACGTGCGAGGCACGTGACCTAGGAATCTTCCCCTCCTCCTCCTTCTCTCCCATCCACGTGGGCTTGTTCTTTTCTTCGTCCAGAAGTGTGGCCCAGCACCTTATCGAAGCCTAACTATCATGGCCTGAAATCTCAGCCTATTTTCTCATACTCTCTCTCTTACTCACTTTGACTAGTAAACCCGTGAGCGCACTTCATAATTCTTTTCCATCTCTTCTCCACTTTTCCCTACTTTATGTGACAAGCAGCACATCTTTCCTCCACCATCGCTTTCTCTTTCTTCTTCACCTACTACCCAGCCATAAAATCCATTGTGCTCTCTTTCGCTCTTCATCTTCTTTATTCATCATCACTATTAATAACATCAATCCCCTCCCTCCAACCTCTATCATCCTCTTTCTTCTTCAAATTATAACCGACCTTCCCCTCCCTAGCTATTTAACTAAGAACAACATCATATCTCTCTTAATAAAGTGGACAATGAAGACAACCATTGAATATGAGCACTTTAATGTAGGACTAATGGCAGTTGGAGGGCATGATTTGTGGCTACAACTAGACAAAGTCGAAGTATGAAAGAAAGGAGCAAAAGTTGTTTTTCCAGTTTTTAGATTTTGGTATTTCATTTTTTTCCCCGTTTTAGATCTAGCTATGATTCTCAAATGTTTAATTTGGATTTTGGGTTGTTAATTTTGAGTCATATTTTGAGTTTTTCTATTGAAATTGCCAGCAATTGTTCAAGTTCAATTAGTTTTGAGTGTTGCACAAATATGGAATTCAATTTTAGGTTGCTGTGTCACTTGGTTTGATTTTTGCCTTATTTTAGATATGGGTTCTAGTCATTGTTTAGATGGTCTAGGTTAAGTGAGCCTTGGCTAGGCGATATCAAATTTGACTATCTTCTTCTCTTTCTTCTTTTCAGTCTGTGTTACTGGCTTGAATTGATAAATTGGAAATGTTTGTGCTCTTTATTTCTCAGCTTGTTTGAGGTAAACACCAAAGGTGAATTTTTCATGTTTCCTTATGCCCTATAAGGCTCATTATGCTACTAATCACAAGGCTAGGGTGTTTATTATCTTGCACTATAATTGAATTTGTTTTGTTTTGTTTTTTTTTTTTCTATTTTGATATGTCACACTTACAATTAGGGCTACTTTAGTCATTTTAGTTACTTAATTTCTGATATATATTTGTGTAAGAATGTTGGATTAAGTTTAATTAAGTAAGCTAATTTCGTAATGCATCCCTATGGACCAACCCTCATGTACTACAGTGATAAACTATGCACTTGTGAAGAATCACAACATTCAATGTCTGGTTTCAAGTTTCTGACCATAGGGTTTAAAATATCCCTTAAATAAGTGACTTTCAGGGATATACATATCCAAATTATATTCTTAATTAATTAATTTAATTTCATGTTATTCATAATAATTTACTTTTAAATAGATTAGTAAGTGGGTACTATTGTAAAAGAAATTATCTTTTTATAGATGTGTAAAAGAAATTTCAAATTAAATAATTCTTCGATCAAATAAAATATTTCATATAAATTAATTTCAACAAAAAAACTGTAGACTTATAAAAGGCTCCTCTAGAGGTTAAGATAGCTCAACTACAACTCTTAAGGAGACAAATCCAAGTACACAAGCTTCAAAACCCAAGCAACCAAATTAACAGAATCCCCCATAGATTCACCCATTAAGACCCTCAGCTTAGCTAATCATACTAGATAATTATATTAATGGCCAATACAAGAACCCCTTGAAATACCCAAATTTATAAACCTAATCAAGAGCATTAATGTAACGCCCCAACTTGTAATCACCTGATTAACCCTGATCATTAGTATTTTAGTCGTTAATAGTCTGGAAAAATATGGTTAAAGGCGTTACCGCCATCCCAGAAGGGATAAGGCTTAAGCAACTTATTTAACATAAGCATTATCGCACACTTTTACCCTACTGAGCTACCATATAGTCCACAATTTATACATATCGAACAAAACGAAATTGTAGCAACTTACAAAATTATGTTCTGATGACTTTTGACTTCCTAAAACGTCACTATGAGCTTGTTAAGACTACATTGCCTATTCCCTGTGTCCCTAGTACTGAACAAGTACAAACTCCCCCTAAAAACATAAAACACCAAAAACGTTCGCACAATGAGTCAAAACTCAATATGTCCACTCCTATACTGTAAAAATAAAAACTCATTTTTCAGTAAGAGCGCGCATTTCAATTTATTTTAGTTCAAAACTAGGGGGAGATAGAATCATAATAAAACTATTGCTGATTATTATATGAAATTGGAACCCAAACAGATGAGCTCATATATATATATTGCAATCATTGAATAGGTGTAAACCTGTCAGGCTGCTCAAATAGCCTGACTTGAGGTCGCACGGGTGAATTGATGGGCGTAAGCCCTGATGATTGATAACTGGTGGGTTCACTTAGTTATGTGACAAAACAATACTTGAAAATTGTTCATTAAATAATTATATATTGTTAGATTTTGATATTTACATAAATATATGAAATTTTGAAAGGTACAGGCAATAAACGTACCTGAATCTCTTAAAAGCTCTCCCCCTCATTTCTGTAAAGACTTGTTTTGGCTTGATAACGACGAAAGTGGACTCGCTTCTATTCCAAATAGGTTTTCTAATATTAGTAAGTTATAAATAGTCATTGTTATTTTTATTATTGATTTAATTGTTGAATTAGTAACTTAATAAAGAAAGAGTTAAGCTAACTAGATTCGTTTATAGGTTTAGCTCTACTGCCAATGCGGTATAAGTTTTTGGAATCAAATGAAAAGGGTATTAGTGTAAAATAAATTTCATAGCAAATTAGCAATCATTCAACTCCACACATACAACCTTCCTTCTTCGCAAACCTGACAATGCACATACAATCTTTAATGCCTCTCCAAAATTCAACAAAATCTTTTAAATTTGCAATGTAATTTATTTTATGTAAATTTATTTCACAATCTCCACCCAAACTCAATCTTTCTTGAATAGTCCCAACTGTAACTAGCCATCGAACCCCCAAAATTATCGTTCTCACCTTAAATTCACACCTTATAACTCTCCCATCTCTAGTATGTGGCCCCAACTTCAATTATCAACTCCAGCTTTCTTTTAAAATAACCATTTCACTTAGAAATTCACAATTCACAAAATATACTTCCAAAATTCATGAAACTTTACAAGAAATTGTAAAATATTATGATTAATCGACAGTAAAATTACCACAATTTTTTGTCAAGCCTAGCCTTCACAGAATTTGAAACAATGATCGAATTTACACAATAAAACAGGGCAGTTTCCTTAAAAAATTCATATCTCATAGAATGCACCTCTAAAATTCATGAAATTCTTCAGAAAAAACCCAAATACCACATAGAACCTGAAGTAAAATTTTTAGAATTTTTGGACATCCTAAAATTCTCAGAAATTCAAACAGCAGAACGAATTCTGCTTAGATTCGAGAATCAAACTCTACCATTTTTATCTCATCTTCACAATTCAAATACTCAAGTCACTCTTCTTCTTCCTTAATCCTTTAATGGCAAAGATTTCATATTCATACACCAACCTTCAATTTTATTAAATTCACCACAAGGGCCTTCTAATTTCAACTCAATTAAGTCACTTCTTTCATACAAATACAATCCAAATCCAAAACTTTTTTTTCCCCATGAGCACCCATAACATCCATACACCATTGAAACTTTCGAATTGGCATCAAAGTATATTTACCTAATGTTAATAGACATAACTCCCAACTAAATCAAGAACTAAATAATGAAAATAATTGATGGGAGTCTTGAAACTCACCTTGCCAATACCCAAAAACCATTCAAGAAAAAGCGTGAGAAGGGTGTGGCGGGCATGCGGCTGAGCTTTAGCACAGCCGCAACCGACAATCGCTCGCTAGGATAGCATTTGAGGCGTTAGTGTAGCGGAATAGGGCGGTGCGGCTGTGGGAGATTGGCCAGGCAGAGGAAGAGAGAGATTAGCGTGTGTGACTGAATTGGGGGGTCTGGGCAAGGTAAGGGGTGGGGTCATGCCTGGTAAAATAAAAGGGGGCTAATGTTGGTTACTATGGGAAGGAGTGAGAATTTAGATGAATGTTTTTTCCTTTAAAACCTTAATTCCCTTCCTTTCAAAACAAAATCTAGCTATTTTTATAATTTTTGTCCTATCTTGTAATTGTTTGGGGTTTATATTTTGATTAATTCTAGGGTCTTCCTAATTTCATTAGAAAAAGATTATATGATTGACCCGCATTGACTATTATATTCTTTGTATTTATTCTATCTCATTTATCTCAATTGTTGCTTTCGTTGTGTAGTTATATTTGTTTCATGAAAAATTAAATTTTTTTAACCCATTTTTATTCGTGGGCTAATTTAATTAATTTTTTTTTGTTTATTAATTTATTCACACGTTACGAATGGTTTTGTACAAAGCATAATTAAGTCTTATTTCAAGACCACTTTGTGTCTCAACCTGCAATCACGTAAATATTTCAAGCATCAAATTAAAATGTGGCGCTCAGCTTTCTTAACCTTAAGATTAACTAAGGTAATTAATAAGGATTACTTTCAGGTTATGACAATCTTCCCCCTTTAAAATAAGTTTCGTCTTCGCAATTTATAAATTTGGAAGAGCTTTTAAATTTATCTCACATTGAGCATTTTCACGTGGCTCTTGCTGGGGTATGACAAACTCATAGGATTTGACTAGGCTAATGCTTGAACTGCAATGCTAATTAACTTCATGATTCAATATTTGCATGGAATGCTCATCATAAGGCAAGTTTTTAGCAGTTTTTGTAGGTTCTGTTATAATGGCAAGGCTTGAGTTTAACACATAATTTCTAAGCTGTAAAATCTGAAATACGCACATGCTAGCGTTCAGATGGTAAATCTAGCTTGTAAGCTACTGAGTTAGCATGTTAATGACTTCATAAGGCCCAATGTTCCTGGAGTTAGTTTCCTTGACCCGAACCTTTGATACCCCTAATGATGATACCTTATAGAATGCTTTATCCACCACTTGAAACTTTAATAGTCTCTTATTTAATCGACCCAGCTGTTTCACTAGCCTTAGAAATTCCTCATACATACTCGCATCTTGTTTACTCTTTCAGTCGTTGCTTGGGTTCACTTTGACCCTATAGCAAATTCCCCATCAATCTCACTTCAACATACAGGGCTTTGCTTGACGTTCCGCCCCCATTAGAAGGCCCTCATTTTTCACTCCAAATTGCATTGCATGCCCGCTATGGACAATGATAACTTATCAATTATGTCCTGAGAATTGATGTTGTGCTGCAATTGGAGTGTATAGCTGCCCTTTTGAGGTAGATAATGAAGGGATATTCTGTACTCTGTCCTACACTACAAGGCTTACTCGTTTACCAAATCTCACTCACTAGGCTTGTTTACCACTACCAAAAATATGAATAGTGAGTTTGCAAATGATTGGCATGGGGGAGTTGTCATGGTTAGAATAAAGATGGCTAGGAGCATATCAAAATTCAGAAACAGAAGACTACAAGAATCATGGTTTAAAAATATGGATCACGAGAAATACCGAGAGATAGTTGACATGTCTCGAGCCGTGAGAAGGGAAAGCATTCTATAATAAGTAATAAGACTCAAAGAAAGGGGAAAGAAGCAAATCCTAAGGACGGAGCAAATCAACAAGCAAAAAGAAGAGCGTCACTATTACAAGTATATTCTCATTAGCGAGGCTTAGACGTCAATTCAAACCTCTTAAGAAAATGGTTTTGATCAAGAAACATCTAACAACAGAGAAAAGGAGGTCAATAAATAAATCCAAAATGATCAAGGAAGAGGTGCATCAATGATTGAAGCAATGGGAATATTATGCATGTAGGGTTTAAACTAGAGGGATAGATACCGACTATGAAGTTACAGGTATTTCTTATGACACAGGAAGAATGAGAATAACCATGGATGTAACCAGCTCGAGAACGTTAATTATAGTTAGGTGCTATGGTTTCAAACATTAGTTACTCAGGAGAAAAGATGATTTGATATTAATTTGACCCCTAAATGAAATGGTAGACATATATGACTTAGGTGGTTACCCAACCTTCAGTTTTAATCTCACTCGCCCATAGGGTTGAGCTCTAATGCTATTTTTCCTAGTACATGTTGAGGCCCTAAGTTACTTAGGGTAAAGATTTTGGTTTGAGCCTTGACGGCCATATACTTGTATTTTTTTGGAGCCTGCATACTTATAACTTGTTTGATTTACTAAACACGGGGAATTCCCTATTAGCTTGATGTACTTGGGGTCTTTCCACATACTAAGAGTCTCTTACTGCTCTTTATGAAGGTAGCAAACGGTATATTTGGACAGTACAAAGTGGTGAACTTATGAGTATGTGAAAGGAGTGGTAATACTTACGATAAAATTCCCATTGGCTTTAGCCTCATAGCCATAAGTAGACAAAAGAAAGGGTGGCTATATAAAATGATTACAACCAGGGTAGTGGCAGGTGTGCCATCGAAGGAATCTTAATTCTCTAGAATAGATACAAAATGCTAACATTTAACAAGTGAAATGTTTAGCATCATACCTATTGAACAATGATGAGTGCCACTGGGCCTCAAAAATAAATGATAATATAAACTAAGCATACCCTCACATTGATATCAGGGGGATGAAAGGAAAACTTTGAAGGCAATAGGTGGCAAATGGTCAATCAGTTTACCTAGTCATTCATGATGTCTACACACATGAGTAAAGTTCAAGAAGATGATTTTACGGTTAGTATCATTATGCAAAAGAAATGAAACGAGTACACCATTGGTTTTAGGAAAACATGAAAGGATCAAGGTAGTTAAATATTCCCTCCCCCCATCAATAGAGGTTGGATTGTATCTTTTATTCTGAATGCGTTGTACAAACATATGAGTATGTGCACAAGGACACTTTCGATGAAATGGGGAGGCAAGTTACGATAAGCAAGAGTATCTCCAACAATCCTTCAAGATTGGAAAGAAGCTTATTTAATTGACAAAGAATGCATATAATTGAGAACATGTCTATCACTTGAATAGAACAAGATTCATATACACGTTCGATCATGTTAGAAGGAAATCATAAGTGTTTTCTTTTTCCCCATGCCCAAGAGAATCTCACTTGTACTACATAGGATTAAGGGTGAGGTGTGTTATTAGAAAGAGCATCAATATATAAAAGAAGAGTTTTATTTTGTTGATGTGAATGTCAATCATAGTTGTTTAAGCAAACAATATGGATTAAGAAGTTATGAGATGGTAAAGAAAGAATGCTAATAATTAAAGTGTAAATGACTAAGCTGAAGCTACATCAATGAGTTGAAAGTAATGGGGAAGTAGTTTCACTATTTCGAGAAATAGGTGGCAAAATACAAAATGATAAGCAAAAGAAGTATTCCCATAATGAGGTGGAACAAAATGACTCTAAGCATACATAGTCTAGTAATGGGAGGCAATTAGGATCAAATATTTCTAGAGGTTGGTTAGGTAAGAAAAACATGAGACTGTCAATATTGATTTAAGAGTCAAGCAAGTGCTAAGAATAGAAAGTTATAGTTGTCAATCAAATAGCTAAAACTCATATTGAACATCACCATCCGCAAGAGATAGAATGTAAAAGTGGTTGATCTAAAATAAAGTTGTAAGGCTATCCTATCATGTAAGGGTGTTTTTTTATTTCTCTCTTTATTTCTCTTTTTTCCTTTCTTTTTCTTTGTTTTGGTTTTTTTTTTTTTTTCTATATGAGTTCCATCCAAAAGTCAAGATGTTCCCATGATTGTGGGTCAAAACAATTGGAGATGACCTTAGGAAAAACTTAGTCGAACTTATGAGGTAAGTGAAAAGCAAAACTGAGCACCACTAAATGGACCAGAGACTTTTATAAATGTATCGTTCTCTATTTAGACGAGAATCCACATGAGGGTCAATGTGGTGACAAAAATAGAAATAATAATAGTCTCTAATTTGTTCACAAAGATTGAAGAGTAGAGGATAAGTCCTAAGTTTATAAGGATGTAGAATTTATAGGAACACCCGTAGAAAAGTAATAGATGATGTGAGGAATAGAGTTATCTTATATTCAAGTCACGCCCCCATGGGACATATAGCTTGCAACCCTAGAGGGGGTTAAGAACAGGAGTTTGATACTTTACACCCTTTTAAATATAATGGTTTCAAGAGTAATGACAAAAGGAAATATCAGACATGAAGGTCGATTATGAGCAAGAAAGGCCAGGTGATCTGAAGTTTTAAGGAGTCAGCTGGACAAGGATAATTAGCTAAAGCAAAAGGGATATGTATAAACTTGGTGATCATGATTCCACTTAAGGATTAGCATCATGAGTGAGTTCAATGGTGGAAAAGACATCCAATGCAACATTGCTAAAAGAATCAACAATTGTTCTTATACAGAGCAACAAAGATTAATGTGACGCAAATGGGGTTATATGTGAGCCTGTGCTAGGGTATAATATGGGTGTGGATAGAGCTCTTGTTTGTAATCATAGAAGTCATGGATGCCTACTAGAGTTTGCATAATTATGTCATATTGTCTTGAACGGAAAGTGTAATGTTAGTTAGCCTGAGTTACTATGGTTTCCTTTAAATTAATACATAGACCCATACAGCTAATTACATGGGTTTGATATGTTCATAAATAATTTGCTCAAGTTTTTAACCTCTATGCAGTTACCTCCCATTTCTTATTTACCCCACAATCCTTTGTTTGTTAAACTTGGGTTTGCTTGATAACTCATTCTTTAATAGGACATGCTAATCTTAGAAAGTTTTTTAATCTCAAAACAATATACTCAAGTTATTACTCCTAATTCCTTACTAGTATGAGTTCTGGTACCCTCAAAAATGTCACATAATCTTGAACCTCAAAAGGGTTTTCCTCCAATACTTTTTTTTTGGGTCCATCAACTTGTTGTCCCCACTATCAGAAGATATTTATTTGTATAACAGTGATCAATGGCCTAAGGTCACAATATACATTGATAGCTCATATCTAAATTACCCTTAACTACATCAGTAACTTCAAGGTTATAATCCTATTTAAAGTAGGAATGCCTCCACTTCCACCTGGTATATGACAGCCCACATCAATTCATGGAATCTTGAAATCAGTTAGATGACAAAAATACCTCTTTGCATGATATGCTTTATCTGGTCGCATATGACTCATATAACACATAGTACAATACCATAGACTACTAGCTCCAACCATATTTATTGTCGATCGCTTCACATTAATTCAGCATAAAGTACGATAATAAAATTCATATTTCCTTGTGTAGATGAACTTAATACCCCATGAATCACACAACTCATAAATACCTTATACCTCACAGTGACCCTCAATCTGGCTCTGATACCATACCTGTAATGCCCCAACTTGTAATCACCTGACTACCCTAATCATTAGTATTTTAGTTGCTAATATCTGTAAGAATATGTTTAAAGATGTTACCACCATCCCAGAAGGGATAACGCATAAGCAACTTACCTAACATAAGCATTATGGCACACTGTAGCTTACGTAGCTGCCACACAGTACATAATTTATACATATAAAACAAAACGAAATTGTAGCAACCCATAAAATTATGTTCTGATGACTTTTGACTTCCTGAAACGTCACTGTGAGCTTGTTCAGACTTCATTGGCTATTCCCTGTGTCCCTAGTACTAAACAAGTATAGACTCCATGGCTTATTTACCTAAAAACATAAAACACCAAAAATATTCGAACAATGAGTCGAAACTCAATGTGTACCCTCCTATATAGTAAAAATAAAAACTCATTTTTTCAGTGAGCACGTATTTCAATTCATTGTAGTTCGAAACTAGGGGGAGAGAGAATCATAATAAAAGTATTAACGATTATTATCTAAAAGTGAAACCTAAATAGATAAGCTTATATATATATCGCGATCATTGAATAGGTGTATACCTGTCAGGCTGATCGAATAGCCTAACCTGAGGCCACGTAGGTGAATTGAGGGGCGTAAGCTCTCATGATTGATAACTGGGGGGTCCACTTGATTGTGTGGTGAAACAATTCTTGAAAATTGTTCATTAAATAATTATATATTGTGAGATTTTGATATTTGCAAAAATATATGAAATTTTGAAAGGTGTAGGTACTAAACGTGCCTAAATCTCTTAAAAGCTCTCTCTCTCTTTTCTGTAAAGACTTGTTTTAGCTTGATAACGATGAAAGTGCTCTCACTTCTATCCTAAATAGGCTTTCTAATATTAGTAAATTATAAATAGCTTTATTATTTTTATTATTCATTTCATTGTTGAATTAATTACTTAATAAAGAAAGAGTTAGGCTAACTACATTTGTTTATAAGTTTAGCGCTATTACCACTGCGGTATAAGTTTTCGGAATCAAATGAAAAGGGTATTAGTGTAAAATAAATTTCATGGCAAATTAGCAATCATTCAACTCCACATATACAACCTTCTTTCTTCTCAAAATGCACAATGCACTTGCAATCTTTAATGCCTCTCCAAAATTCAACAAAATCCTTTAAATTTACAATGTAATTTATTTTATATAAATTTATTTCACAATCTCCAGCCAAACTCAATCTTTCTTGAATACCCCCAAATGTAACTAGCCATAGAACCCCCAAAATCATCATTGTCACCTTATATTCACAGCTTATAACTCTCCCATCACTAGTATGTAACCCTAACTACAATTATCAACTCCAACTTTCTTTCAAAATAACCATTCCACTTAGAAATTTAATACACCTCAAATTTCATGAAACTGTACAGGAAATTGCAAAATATTCTGATTAATCAATCGTAAAATTATCACAATTTTTCATGAAGCCTAGCCTTCAATGAATTTGAAACAGTGGCTAAATTTACACACTGAAACAGGGCAGTTTTCCCTAAAAAATTCATATCGTATATGATACACCTCCAAAATTGTCATGGCCCAAAATCTCAGCCTATCTTCTCGTACTCTCTCTCTTACTCACTTTGACTAGTAAACCCGTGAGCCCACTTCATAATTCTTTTCCATCTCTTCTCCACTTTTCCCTGCTTTATGTGACAAGCAGCACATCTTATCCCCACCCTCACTTTCTCTTTCTTCTTCACCTAGTACCCAGCCATAAAATCCATTATGCTCTCTTTCGCTCTTCATCTTCTTCATTCATCATCACCATTAATAACATCAATCCCCTCCCTCCAGCCTCTATCATCCTCTTTCTTCTTCAAATTGTAACCGGCCTTCCCCTCCCCATCCATTTAACTAACAACAACATCATATCTCTCTTAATAAAGTGGACAATGAAGACAACCATTGAATATGAGCACTTTAATGGAAGACTAATGGTAGTTGGAGGTTTCGATTTGTGGCTACAACTAGACAAAGTCAAAGTATGAAAGAAAGGGGCAAAAGTTGTTTTTCCAGTTTTCAGATTTTGGTATTTCATTTTTTCCCCCTTTTTCCAGTTTTAGATCTAGCTATGATTCTCAAATGTGTAATTTGGATTTTGGGTTGTTAATTTTGAGTCATATTTTGAGTTTTTCTATTGAAATTGCTAGCAATGGTTCATGTTCAATTGGTTTTGAGTGTTGCACAAATATGGAATTCAACTTTAGGTTGTTGTGTTACTTGGATTGATTTTTGCCTTATTTCAGATATGGGTTCTAGTCATCATTTGGATGGTCTAGGTTAAGTGAGCCCTGGCTAGGCAAGATCAAATTTGACTGTCATCTTCTCTTTCTTCTTTTCAATCTGGGTTATTGGCTTTGAATTGATGAATTGGAAATGTTTGCGCTCTTTATTTCTTAGCTCATTTGAGGTAAACACCAAAGGTGAATTTTTTATGTTTCCTTATACCCTGTAAGGCTCATTATGCTACTAATCACAAGGCTAGGGTGTTTATTATTTTGCACTATAATTGAATTTGTTTTGTTTTGTTTTGTTTTTCTATTTTGATATGTCACACTTAGAATTAGGGCTACTTTAGTCATTTTAGTTACTTAATTTCTGATATATATTTGTGTAAGAATGTTGGATTAAGTTTAATTAAGTAAGCTAATTTCGTAATGCATCCCTATGGACCAACCCTCATGTACTACAGTGATAAACCATGCACTTCCAAAAAATCATAACATTCAATGTCTATGGTTTCAGGTTCCTGACCATAGGGTTTAAATATCCCTTAAATAGGTGACTTTCAGGGATATACATATCCAAATTATATTCTTAATTAATTAATTTAATTTCATATTATTCATAATAATTTACTTTTAAATAGATTAGTAAGTGGGTACTATTGTAAAAGAAATTTTCTTTTTACAGATGTGTAAAAGAAATTTCAAATTAAATAATTCTTTAATCAAATAAAATATTTCATATAAATTAATTTCAACAAAAAACTGTAAACTATAAAAGGCTCCTCTAGGGGTTGAGATAGCTGAACTACAACTCTTAAGAGGACAAATCCAAGTACACAAGCTTCAAAACCCAAGCAACCAAATTAACAGAATCCCCCATAGATTCACCCATTAAGACCCTCCGTTTAGCTAATCATACTAGATAATTATATTAACAGCCAGTACAAGAACCCCTTGAAATACCCAAATTTATAGACCTAATCAAGAGCATTAATGTAACACCCCAACTTCTAATCACCTTATTAACCCTGATCATTATTATTATAGTCGCTAATAGTCTAGAAGAATACGGTTAAAGGCGTTACCTCCATCCCAGAAGGGATGAGGCTTAAGCAACTTACCTAACATAAGCATTATGGCACACTTTAACTTACTTAGCTACCACAACGAAACTGTAGCAATCCACAAAATTATGTTCTGATGACTTTTGACTTCCTAAAACATCACTGTGAGCTTGTTTAGATTTCATTGGTTATTCCCTGTGTCCCTGATACTGAACAAGTACAAAC
Source organism: Carnegiea gigantea (assembly GCA_029747015.1). NCBI lineage: Eukaryota > Viridiplantae > Streptophyta > Magnoliopsida > Caryophyllales > Cactaceae > Carnegiea > Carnegiea gigantea. The sequence goes on along the minus strand of JAKOGI010001009.1, from coordinate 152,840 downwards.
TCCACAACTTATTTACCTAAAAACATAAAACACCAAAAATGTTCGCACAATGAGTCGAAACTCAATGTGTTCACTCCTATACTGTAAAAATAAAAACTTATTTTTTTCAGTGAGCGCGCGTACTTTAATTCATTTTAGTTCGAAACCAGTGGGAGAGAGAATCATAATAAAGCTATTGCTGATTATTATCTAAAAATGGAATCCAAACAGATGGGCTCATACATATATTGCGATCAATGAATAGGTGTACATCTGCCAGGCTGATCAAATAGCCTGACTTAAGGCCATGTAGGTGAATTGAGGGGCATAAGCCCTCATGATTGATAATTGGTGGGTCCACTTGATTGTGTGGCGAAAAAAATGCTTGAAAATTGTTCATTAAATAATTATATATTGTGAAATTTTGATATTTACAAAAATATATGAAATTTTGAAAGTTACAGGTAGTAAACGTACCTGAATCTCTTAAAAGCTCTCTCTCTCTTTTCTGTAAAGACTTGTTTTGGCTTGATAACGATGAAAGTGCTCCCAATTCTATCCCAAATAGGCTTTTTAATATTATTAAATTATAAATAGTCTTTGTTATTTTTATTATTCATTTCATTGTTGAATTAGTTACTTAATAAAGAAAGAGTTAAGCTAACTACATTCGTTTATAGGTTTAGCTCTATTGCCAATGAGGTGTAAGTTTTTGGAATCAAATGAAACGGGTATTTGTGCAAAATAAATTTCATGGCAAATTAGCAATCATTCAACTCCACACATACAACCTTATTTCTTCGCAAAATGCACAATGCACTTGCAATCTTTAATGCCTCTCCAAAATTCAACAAAATCCTTTAAATTTGCAATGTAATTTATTTTATATAAATTTATTTCACAATCTCCAGCCAAACTCAATCTTTCTTAAACACCCCCAAATGTAACTAGCTATCGAACCCCCAAAATTATCATTCTCACCTTAAATTCACAGCTTATAACTCTCTCATCTCTAGTATGTAGCCCAAACTTCAATTATCAACTCCAACTTTCTTTCAAAATAACCATTCCACTTAGAAATTTAATACACCTCCAAAATTCACGAAACTTTACAGGAAATTGCAAAATATTCTGATTAATCAACTGTAAAATTATCACAATATTTCATCAAGCCTACCCTTCATAGAATTTGAAACAGTGGCTGAATTTACACATTAAAACAAGGTAGTTTCCTTAAAAAATTCATATCTCATAGGATACGCCTCCAAAATTTATGAAATTTTTTGCAAATATCCCAAATACCACATAGAACCTGAAGTAAAAGTTTCATAATTTTTGAAAATCCTAATAATTCCTAGAAATTCGAATAGCGGAATGAATTCTACTTAAATTCGAGAATCAAACTCTACCATTTTCACTCTTATCTTCCTAATTCAAATACTCAAGTCACTCTTCTTCCTCCTCATTCCTTTAATAGCCAAGATTTCCTATTCATACACCAACCTTCAATTTCATTAAATTCACCACAAGGGCCTTCTAATTTCAACTCAATTAAGTCATTTAAACTTTCATTCATACAAATACAACCCAAATCCAAAACTTTTTTTTCCCCCATGAGCACCGATAACATCCATATCTTCCAATTACCAAATTTCATCGTTGAAACTTTCGAATTGGCATCAAAGTACATTTACTTAACGCTAATAGACATAACTCCCAAGTAAATCAAGAACTAAATAATAAAAATAATTGATAGGAGTCTTGAAACTCACCTTGCCAATATCCAAAAACCATTCAAGAAAACGGATGAGAAGGGTGTGATGGGGATGCGGCTGAGCTCCGGCACATCTGGTGATCGGCGACGGCTCGCTAGGGCAGTGTGCAAAATGTTACTGCAACAGAACAGGGCAGTGCGACTGTGCAGTATGGGCCAAGCAGAGGAAGAGAGAGATTGGTGTGTGTGACTGAATTGGGGGCTCTGGGCAAGGTAATGGGAGGGGGGTCACGCCTGGTAAAATGAATGGGGGGCTAATGTACGTTACTATGGGGAGGAGTGAGAATGTAGATGAATTTTTTTCTTTAAAACTTTTTCCTTTCAAAACAAATTTAGCTATTTTTACAATTTTTTTCTTCCTGTCTCGTAATTGTTTAGGGTTTATATTTTGAGTATTTTTAAGGTCTTCCTAATTTTGTTAGAAAAAGATTGTACGATTAACCTTTACTGACTATTATATTCTTTGTATTTATTCTGATGGCTGCTTTCTTTACGTAGCTATATTTGTTTCATGAAAAATTAAATTTTTTTAACCCATTTTTATTGGTGGGCTAATTTAATTAATTTTTTTGTCTATTAATTCATTCACACGTTACGAATGGTGTTGTACAAAGCATAATTACGTCTTATTTCAAGACCACTTTGTCATCTCAACCTGCAATCACATAAATATTTCAAGCGTTGAATTGAAATGCAGCGCTCACCTTTCTAAACCTTAAGATTAACTAAGGTAATTAATAAGCATTAGTTTCGGGTTATGACAATTAAGTCTCCATGTTATCATATAATCTTGTTACTCAAATAAACTTCTACATTTTCTCCATAATAAACTTCAAAGTTAACTCTCAAATTTTAGTATTGATAATGTCATCGAAAACAATCTCATGATAAGGCCTCGTGCTTATCACAGAAATAACTCGATAATTGACATCATCCTAAGATGGCAAAACCACACATAACCCTTCATCTACATCAGTTCCATGTTTCTAAGACACTAATTTCCTCAGAGGTCTACAACTCCCTTAATGCATTTTAAAAATCTAGAATATGGAGAACTCAATTAAATATACTTCAATCCCATCACTCCCATAGATACAAAGGCAATCAAGCTCTAGCCAAATCGATGGCACAAATAACACAGTAGCAGAATTTACAACATCCCTTTTGACTAAAGTAGAAGAGGAGTCATGAGTCCTTGTTTCGCACCTTCCTCCGGTTAGGCAGGCTTCATCATCCTTCAGTTCCATTGCCACCACACTTTCTTCCCTTCTCCTTTGTCACTCTTGCGTGTAATAGGGAAGGTGGGCCAAGACCCCTATTTCAGCTTCTTCCAGGACCCAGTAATGGCCACCCTTTTATGTAGTGATTTGGCCAAAATTAGGACTCACTGTTGGCCATTATGGCTTAATTCGATGAAGACGAAGAGCCATAGCTAATATGGGGATTGTTTTAAAGTTTTTTGGGTGCTTTGCTACATTCACTATTAGTAGTGTTTTTAGGTGGTGAGAAAGGGTAAAAAGTCGTCCTTAGGGATGATTTGTGATTAGCTTAAGATTGGCTTAATTGAGATATTGGGATTTCAATTCAACTAAACTAACTACTTCAACATGCAAATTTAATCTACTTTTTCTACTAATGAGGCTCCGAAGTTAATAATAACAATGAACACTAGACTAACCTAACTACCGATCACTAAGCACATTTGAAAACACATAGCATGTAAAAATTGGACATAACCACCAACATAGCACCAACAATCCTCAAAAGATCACCCCAAAAAGAGAGAAACTAACCTAAGCTACTACTAACCCTAAACAATGCAACAAAAAGGTAAAAGAGAGAAGATTACCCCTACTTTTCATCCATTGATGATTAAGGTCAATCGTTAAATGCCATCATCAAGTCTTGGTTAGCTCCTCTAACAATCATCCTTCAAGTTTACAAAAACTTAGTCCAACCTAATTGTATTGATGATCAAAATAAAAGAAGGGAATTTAAAAGAACGGATATTTGAGTTTTGAGAGGCGGATTTAGCTTTCAAATTCTTTCAGATTAAAACATAAATCTCTCCAAAAGCCTCAGTACACCAAACCCCTATTTGAGGTGAATTTAGAGTGCTTAAAAATAGAGTTTTGGAGGGATTTAGGAGAGAGAAAATGAGATTATGCAATAATGAAAGGAAGAAACAAGAAAATTGCAATAAATTTAATCAAAAGCTTAAAATTTCTAGATTTTCAGTAATGGAGATGAAAGCATTTAAAAGTTAAGTTAGAGATAAAAAATAGTTGTTAATACCTAAGTTAACCTAAAATAGCTAAAAACCCCCTTCTAAAGCCTTTACATTATCATTTTAAAAACAACAAAGTAGAAGGGGGCACGATCGTGCCACGTGGCACGGTGCCCCCATGCCAGATCATTGCCCTTGCTTAATTATAGACTCTATTTCGTGGCACACCCTTGCTGAATCCTAGCACTCCTACTAGATTTGGCACTCTCTCTTAGTTAGACTTCAGGATGGGTTGGGCTTCGCTCTAAGTTGGATTATTTCTCTTGTTTATATCTATAAAACATAAACCACTATTAATTAGCTAATTTGGAGGTCATTTGTGAGCTAAAAGCTAATGTAATGAATGTCAATACCTTGCCCTGTTGAGAATCGAACAAATGCCCCTACACTTAGATTTTGCTCATCCTTGAGTAAAACATGAGGAAATCACATTTTCGTAAGTGTAAGGGTTGCGTTTAGCATATGCAACAAGCCCTTTAAATCCCTTGATCCCCCAAGCAGATGAATGCGGTCTCGTAAGGGTTTAAGGATGACACACCCATTAGTCTTTGAAGAAGAAAAAGGCAAGGAGAAAGGAAAAGAGAAAATTCATTTTTGAGTTTTTTCATAAATTTTTGCAAAGCAACATCAAAAGAGTAATCATGCATTCCTTAAGTCAACAACACACCCTAATCACTAAGAGTCACACAACACATGCGTAGGGTGCACAACTAAAGTTCTTGGTCCCCCTAAACAACAACCATGCTTTCATTCAAACCCTTTTCAATGATGAATAAGCTATGGTTAACTCACTTTAGGTCATATGGAACTCTCCTCTCAAGTGTTTGAAATAATGATATGGATGCGCTTATATTCGACACCAAAATTTACTTTACCATATGTTTGATATAGTTCTCATTCTCCACCACTAGGATGCACTTGCACTTTGATGATCAAGAGGACTTTTGAGGTTTATAATGGGGTTTGGGTTAAGGGTTGAGGAAGGCTTCATGTTTTTGGGAATGGGGAGCTAACTACCCATACTAATGAGCTATCACATTCACCACCATCAATACATATCCCTCACAATCACATGCTATCTAACAACTTGAGATGACGACTTGAGTATTCTAGATATCACATAAATCATCAATGCCTAGATTTTTATTTCCTTTTCTTCTTTTCCCTTTTTTTGATTTTTTCTCATTTTTGTTTTGCTTTTCTTCATCACTTTTTTTTCCTTTTTTCTTTCATTACAAAAGACACTTGGCAAGGAGGTTTTTATCCAAATACTCATTCTCAGTTTTGCATGGACTCAAGT